>SMDT01002142.1:0-51892 GCA_005392925.1 Aquilaria sinensis
TTGCTAACCCCACTTATGGTATTATGGATTATTTGCTATGGTTAATTATCTTGTATATGTATGTGCTTGGTTTCCTTGTCTTGGTGTTTCTTTTGCAGGTAAAGCTAGCTAATGGGAGGTTAAGCTTTGAGTGAATACTTAGCTTAACTAAATAGACTCTTTTTAGAGTTGAATATATATGAGTGAATCCTACTGAGTTATACTCACTGCCCATCCTTTTATTTCAGGCAAGGATATTCGGCTTGAGTAGTGCTAGCTTGCTTGTTGCTTGTGTTTTGCACTAATTTGCTTAGTTTCCAAGGTATGTGCCAATGTGTGCTTGGCTTATCATTTTAGGTTCATTACAAGTCTTATATCTATTGTTCGCTGAGACTTATGAGCTAAGTTTGTAGGCTGTAGTTGGAGACTTGTCTAGGGGAGGCTATGGATGCTTGGACTGTGGCTTTGATCATAATATGTTCTTTCATGACAATGAATCAGGCAATTGGGTTGGTGCTGCAGTGTGTACTTTTGTATGGAATTCTCAAAGGTCCTGTTTGACCACTAGTGGCCTTCGTATGTAAATACTTGGCATGTTTAGCTTTTGGGATTCATGGCATGTAGCCATGTTGGACACTAGGTAGACTACTCTTTTGTGTACATATATGTAGTCCTTGGTGCCTAGACTTGTGTTGGTTTTGTTGGGTTTATATGTCAAGTTATGTATGGACTTATGGATGGCTTTATGCCTGTGCTTGGATACTAAATGTTATGGTCCAATGTTTGGCACTTTTATGTGATTAGTTATGGGCCTTGTCTTATGGAAATGTTGTGCACCAGTATGTGTATGTGAGTTGGCCTAGAGCATCATGTGCATTATAACCTATGGTTTTCAAAATCAAAAACCAATATTGTGGCTTCTTGGTTGTCATATAAGTAGCACACTTGATTGCACACCAATTATGCACTTAAAACTTCATTAAGTGTTGCCTTGCTTGTTATGCAAGTAATCAATTAAAGCCTTGCTTGTTGTGCAAGTTAGTGGTATTGGGCCTTGCCTTTTTGCTGCAAGTAATTAATGGAACTTGTTTTAAAGCCACCTGGGCCACCTCCCAGGCTTTCTCAACTTAAGAAAATAAGACTTAATGTTGCCATTGTTTGTTTGGCCGAATACTAGAAGACTACAGTTTTGAAGTTGGGCTTGTGAGTTAAATTAGAAACTTATAGGCCAGGGCCTGTGTGAGGTGTGACAGGCTTTGTTTGGTATCAGAGCCTGTTTGATACTATGATCAGAGCTTAGCCTAGAACAATGTCTCCTTTAGGTCTAACTTATATAAGACTTGTATTATTTTGGATATATGTGAATATCTGCAATTGAAAGTGCAGGATGAGATAACCAGAGGCAGGGACAGGGATTCCCTGAGACAAGTAGAAGGAAACTGCAGCCCATCATGTAGAGGGATTGCAGGAAAATGTGCCTGAGAACTCAGGCTGAAGAAATGGATCATATAATGTGGCCGAAGAGCCCACTGCCAGGTACCAAGCACCTGGACCCAGCAGAGACAGACAGGAGAGAATGGAGGTAATGATGGAGTCACTACATGCCACTGTGGCTCAGCTAGTGCTGGGAATGCAATCCTTGGCTAGAGGCCAAGCCCAGAATCAGGAAGAGTTAGAACCAGTAGAGGCAGAGGGGAGTAGGAGGAGAAGAAGGAGGCCTGGCAAAGAGCCAGTGGGTTATGACCAATCCAGCAGAGCTGGAGGAAACCAAGAGGAGGAAGAAGCAGATGAGGAAAGAAGACACCCAAGAGCCAGGAGAATGAGATCAGAGGTAAGGCAGGAGCCCAGAATTGAGGAGGAAGAGGAGGATGACAGCCCTGACATTGAAGAGAGAGATGCATATATATACTCCAGAGGGACTGAACCCTCTACTGAGGAGACCACAATGAGGAGCAGATCAAGCAGATCATCCAGGGGTAAATCCAGTAGCAGAGAAGAGAGTAAGAGAAGGCATAGTAAACAGATGAGGACACTAAAGGAGGGCCAGTTGGAGGGGTTCCTGGCACTGAAACCTCCAGTCTTCAGAGGAGGATGTGACCCAGAGGAGGCAGAGTTCTGGGTATATCAGATAGAGAAGATATTGGAGAGGATGGAGGTTACTTCCACACAGAGAGTATTGCTAGCCACTTTCAGGCTAGAGGGGAATGCAGAACTCTGGTGGACGGCAATACAAAGGAGATATTCTACCAGTCCAGAAATTTTGGAGACCATTCAGACAGGAGGAGAGTCGCTATGAGTGTGGGCTAACCTTCTCAGGAGTCTTTCAGCAACAGTATGAGTGAGGCACAGAAAGACCAGGAAGCAAGTTGAATTTGACCACATTGGAGCAGGGGAACCTTACTGTGCTGGAGTATGAGCAGCAGATTTCAATAGCCGTGATCAGATATATGCCCCTCAATATGAAGGGTAGGAGTGAGCTTAGAACAAAAAGGTTTCAACAGGGTCTGAGACCTGAGCTGAGAGGCAAATCCTCAGAAGCCAATTGGAGCCAGAGACTATTACACAGTCATGCAGAGTGCCTTGGCTACTGGAACAGGGAATTCAGGAGCAAATAAAAGACGTGGGTGGCCTGTGAAGTTAAGTCCTGGAATAAAGAAGGGCCATGCATCAAATAGGCCGAGAGAATATGAAAGATGCAAGAGGAGCAGGAAAAGGAAAACGGAAGATAAATACAGGGGCTACCACCCACAAGAATAGGGTCCTCAGTGCAGACTTGGGGAAAGTTTCATGGCAACAAGCCATTGACATTGTAACTTCCACGAGAGGTGTCATAGCTGGTGGAGCCACCAGTTGCACTGTGTGAGGTTAAAAGATGGGGTGAAGGCACAAAGAAGGTTGCCTGGAATTTTTGATCCCAGTGGGGACATACCAGCATAGGTGACAGATGCTCCGCAGAACAAAGGCTCCAATGGAGCCAGAGGCAATGGTGTCTGTGCAGGTCCCATTTCCAGGCCCAGCCTCAAAACCAGAGGCCAGAGGTACCAAGCAATTAAAACAGCCCCCCGGTGGTTAAAAGTTCCAAGAAGCAGGGGGCATGAAGTTGCATGTCCAAGACAGGAAAGGAAGGCTCAGGAAAGAAAAAGGGGTAGAGAGGACTTGATAGCCCCAAATCACTGGGCATGCAAGGATTGCCCAAAAAGAAAAAGGCATACAGCAGGAAGATTAAAGGGATGGAACTTTTACTGTGCCAGGATCCGGAAAAGGCCTCAGTACTGCTAGCCACTTTCAGGCTAGAAGGAAATGCTGAACTCTGGTGGAGGGCAGTACAAAGGAGCTATCAGGAGAGGAACCAAAGGAGACATCCAGACAGGAGGAGGTCTATGAGGTGGGCTGATTTTCTTAGGGTCTTTCGTCAGCAGTATGTTAGTGAGGCACAGAAAGACCAAAAGCAAGTTGAATTTGACCAATTGGAGCAGGGGAACCTTAGTGTGCTAGAGTATAAGCAGAGGTTCAATAGTTTAATCAGATATGCTCCACAGTATGAAGGACAGGAGGAGCTGAGAACCAAGAGGTTCATTAGGGGTCTAAGACCTGAGCTGAGACAAATCCTCAGACAAATTGGAGCCAGAGACTACTACACAGTCATGCAGAGTGCACTGGCTCTGGAGCAGAAATTCCAGGAACAATTCAAAAGTGGGCCTGGAAGTGGAAGTGGAACAAAGAAAGGACAAACATCAAAAAGGCCGAGAGATGAGAAAGATGCAGGTGGGAGCAGGAAAGAAAACAAGAAGGAAATAGGACTACAGCCACAACAGTATGGTCCTCAGTGCAACACATGTGGAAAGTTTCATGGCAATGAGCCATGTTTTAAAGCTTCCACAGGGTGCCATAGGTGTGGAACCCCAGACCACTGGGTGAAAGATTGCCCAAAGAGGGGTGAAAGTGGCAAGAAGTCGCTGGGAAATTTTACTCCCAGAGGACCTAAGGGGCAAATGCCTATGCCCCAACTGAGGACTCAGGGGCTAGCCCAAGTTGGGAGGCCAGCACCAAGAGTACCTCAGGAGCAGAGAAGGCCTGGTACTCTTCCAGGAAGGGTGTTTCAACTGGAGTCTTCCAGGAGAGGACAAGAAACACCAGAGGCTGAGAATGCTGAGAGAGAGACTAGTCAGCAAAAGACTAGCAGAAGGACCTTAAAAGGTACAATTTACCTTAATGGCCAGTTAGTATCTGCACTGTTTGATACTGGAGCTTCATTGTCTGTGGTATCTAATAGCTTGGTTAAGACCATGAATCTAGAAGTAAAATATATGACCAATATGTACTTGGTAAGAACTGCTGGCAATGAAGTCTTGTTTGCTTGTTACATGGTTGAAAACTGTGAAATACAAATAGGTAAGCTGAAACTGAGAACTGATCTCATAGTGCTAGAAACACATGACTATGATGTGATCTTAGGCATGAATTGGTTAGGAGAAAACAAAGTAGTTATTGATTGTCAGGCTAGACAATTAATAATGCCTGGTGGAATACCATATGATCTAGATAAATCCTTAGAGTTAGCTAAGGACTGCCACCTGAGAGTACTGGAGATGGTGACTCCAAGAAGTGAGCAGGAGTGCCTGGTACTAAATGACCAGGAAATATCTGATGAACTTAGGAAGATACCTATAGTTCAAGATTTCCCAGGAGTCTTTCCTACAGACTTACCTGGTTTGCCACCCTCAAGAGAGGTGGAGTTTGAAATTAAGCTGGTACCAGGAGCAGCACCAGTATCTACTGCTCCATATAGAATGGCAGTGCCTGAGATGGTAGAACTCAGGAAGCAGTTGGATGAACTGCTAGAAAAAGGGTTCATTAGACCCAGTGTGTCTCCTTGGGGAGCACCTGTGTTATTTGTGAAAAAGAAGGATGGAACCCTTAGACTCTGTATAGATTACAGAAAGTTAAATGCATTGACCATAAAGAATAAGTATCCTCTCCCAAGGATAGAAGATTTGTTTGATCAATTAAAAGGAGCAAAAGTGTTCTCCAAAATTGATTTAAGGTCTGGATATTTCCAGCTAAGGGTAAAGGAGGAGGACATACCTAAGACTGCTTTCAGGACTAGGTATGGTCATTTTGAATATACAGTGATGCCATTTGGGCTCACTAATGCACCTGCATTCTTTATGGACTTAATGCAGAGGGTGTTCAGGGCACACCTGGACCACTTTGTGGTGGTGTTCATTGATGATATCTTGGTATATTCCAAAGATGAGGAAACTCATAAAGAACACCTTAAAGTAGTGCTTGGATTGCTCCAAGAACATCAGCTGTATGAAAAGCTGAGTAAGTGTAAATTTTGGACAAAGGAGATTGGATTTCTGGGTCATATAATAAATGATCAAGGATTGGCTGTAGATCCTGAAAAGGTAAGATCAATCCTTGATTGGAAACAGCCCCAGTGTGTAAGGGAAGTCAGAAGCTTCCTGGGGTTAGCTGGCTACTACAGAAGATTTGTGCCAAAGTTTTCTGTATTAGCAGCTCCTATGACTCAGTTAACTAGAAAGAACCAGAAGTTTGTCTGGGAACCTCAATGTGAGGAAAGCTTTCAAGAGCTAAAGAGGAGGCTGACTACAGCTCCTGTACTAGTCCTACCTGACCCTGAAAAGGAATATGAGGTGTTTACAGGTGCCTCTCATGTAGGACTAGGCTGTGTTTTGATGCAAGAAAAGCAAGCCATTGCTTTTGGGTCCAGACAGTTGAGACCACATGAAAAGAAATATCCAGTGCATGACCTGGAACTGGCAGCAGTGGTTTTTGCCCTTAAGCAATGGAGGCATTATCTTCTTGGTAATAAATTCCAAGTGTTTACAGACCACAAGAGTCTCAAGTACCTTTTTACTCAAAAGGATTTGAATATGAGACAAAGAAGGTGGTTGGAATATTTAAAGGATTTTGACTATGTAATTGAGTACACAGCGGGAAAAGCCAATGTAGTGGCAGATGCCTTGAGTAGAAACTACACTGGAATACTCAAGGGTGGTGAAGTTGAGCACAAGGCAGAAAGCCTGAGTATTACTCACCTGGCAAACCAATGGTTGGCTAGAGAAGGTGAGCAGTTGAAAGTACTCACTATTACACCAGAGTGGAAAGAGCTTATTAAGGAAGCTCAAGCTGGTGATGAGGAGCTAGAATTGATTTCTGGCAAGAGTAAGGGAGAACTGTTCCAAGGTCTTTCCTTTAAGCAGGGAATGTTACATTTCCAGAATAGGTTGTTTGTGCCTGAAAAGGACAACCTAAGAGTTCAAATACTAAAGGAAGCTCACTCTAGTAAGCTAGGTATGCACCCAGGGGCCACAAAGATGTATCATGCTCTTAGAGAATATTTTTGGTGGGCATATATGAGGAAAGATATAAATACACTTGTGGCTAGTTGTGAAACCTGCCAACAAGTGAAGGTGTAGAACCAGAAACTAGGGGGAAAGCTACAAAGCTTACCCATACCTAAGAGGAAATGGGGATCCATCTCTATGGATTTTGTAGTGGGTATGCCACTAACAAGGAGAAGGCATAATGCCATTTGGGTCATTGTGGATAGACTGACAATGGCAGCCCAATTTCTTCCCATGAATCTTACTGATTCTTTGGATAAATTGGCACAACTCTATATAAGGGAAGTAGTAAGATTACATGGGATACCTGATGATATTGTGTCAGATAGGGATCCTACATTTGTCTCTAGGTTTTGGAAATCCCTGCATCAGGCATTGGGCACTAAGCTCAAGTTTAGCTCTGCTTACCATCCTCAGACGGATGGACAGACAGAGAGAACTATACAGACACTGGAAGACATGTTAATATGTTGTGTGATTGACTTCCAGGGTGGATGGGATGTACATCTCCCATTGGTAGAGTTTTCCTATAATAATGGCTATCACTCAGTGATAGGAATAGCTCCTTATGAGGCCTTATATGGTAGGAGATGTGTTACTCCTCATTGCTGGCATCAGCCAGAAGATAAGTTAGAATTGGGGCCATACATTGTTAAGGAAACTACTGAGAAGATTAAGTTGATCCAAGCTAGGATCAAAACTGCAAATGATAGGCAGCAGGCCTATGCAAACCTAAAAAGGAGAAGGGACCTGGAGTTCCAGGAAGGAGACTGGGTGTGGCTAAAAGTTTCTCCAATGAAGGGAGTGATCAGATTTGGTAAAAAGGGGAAGCTGGCACCTAGATATGTTGGGCCATATCAGATACTGGCCAAAGTGGGAAATGTGGCATATCAGCTGGATTTGCCACCAGAACTTGGAAACATACACAATGTATTCCATGTGAGTTTACTTAAAAAGTATGTTCCAAGTTATAAGCAGATAGAAACACCTGCAACTGTGATTGTGGCACCCAACCACATCTATGAAGAGTTGCCAATCCAGTTCCTGGCCAGAGATACCAGGAAGTTAAGAAGTAGGTGGATTTCTATGATTAAGGTGCAGTGGAGTAACCACACTCCAGAGGAAGCAACCTGGGAAGTGGAATAGGAAATTGCCACTAAATACCCTCAACTGTAGCTTAAGTTGGTGAAGAATTTGGAGAACCAAATTCTTTAAGGAGGGAGGAATTGTTAGGCACCTCCTAAGTGCTTGGCTTAGGCCAAGGAGAACAAAGGAAAACAAGCAAAAATAAAAAGGAATAGTGAGGGGAACTATGGAAACTAGTACAGTGATCTATGTGAAAAACTGGAAACTTCAGACCTTAACTGCACATGGAAACTGGACTATGGGAAAGCTGACAGAAAACAGAGAAAGGGGATCAAATTGTACACTTAGATGAGTGGTACAATTAAAACTACAAACTTAAAGTTGGCATATTCGGCCATGCAAGTTTTTAAGGTGACTAGTGCCATACTAAGCCAAATTGTGGGAGACAACAATGATTACTAATCAAATCTTGTCTACCACTAAAGTACTATTCACTAGTTACTAGTTAGACTAACTAGTTGTTTGTCTAGTTGTATGGCCGGTTATACAAGGGTGATTTTAATGCCTTGGTACTTGTGTTGTCTTATGCTTGGCATTATGGGCCAAAGGGTGACTTGAATGACATACTAGACACATGTTTTAGTGGCGGTCTTGCATACATGTGGAGTTAAGGACTACATTACACCATGCAAAGGAATGGAAGTAAAAGTTGGCATTTTAGCTAACTAAAGACATAAGTCTTTCGACCAAAACTAACTAAGGCCATTCACTTGGTTCATTTTCAGGTTTCATTGTTCCTTATGGCCGAGAGCTCTTCCATTAGTGTTCATCCAAATTTCTTCTTGAAATCAAGCTAATATTGGAAGCATTTGAAGGAAACAAGCTTGGGAGACTTGGTTTCGGCACAAGCTTACTTGGAATCAAGCTTTGTTCTTGAATTTCGGTGAAGGGCCGAGCCTTATTCAAGCTAGGGTTCCAAGGTATTTCTTGTGTTTCCTTGATTCCATGGTAATTCTTCCATGAGCAAGGAGTTTAAGTGCTCAATTGTTGTTGTGTTAAGCTAATTGAGCAAGAAATGTGTTGGTTTGGAAGTGGATTGTTGGCCGAATGTGTTGGATGAATGAACTTGATGTTCTTCTTCATTTCCATGGAAATTAATCCATGACTAAGTGTTGTTGTTGCCTATTTGTTCTTGTGCTAGGCAAGTTTGAGTGAAGAACATCAAGTTGAGCAAGTTGGTGTTTGGCCAATTTGGAGGTAATTTCATGGCCGATGGTAAGTGCCATGAACATTATTGATGATTAAATGATTATATTGGGTGATTGATGAAGAACATTAATGTATGGAACACATTATGGCCGAGAGGAACTAGTGTAATTTGGTGTTCTTCATTGAATACATTGCCATGATCCATGAGTGAGTGTTGTTGATGCCAATTTGTTGTTATGGTAGGCATTTTGAGTGAAGAACACTTGGGCATTGGAAGTTTGGCTTGTGGCCGAAAGCTTGTTGAGGTAGGGTTCACTAACACTTGATTATGCTTGGTGAATTACCATGGTTCAAGTGTTTAGAGTGGCTAAGTGATGGTTAAAATTTGCCAAATGACCTTAGTTGCTTGATGGGCTATTGAGATTACATTTGGTCTAATTGTTGATTAGCTAATTAACTAGTGTACATGTACTAGAAATGCAAGTAAATGTGGCCTATTTGCTTGGCATTTTGGAGCTCTAAGTGGAAGTAAGTTGTTTGATGGTGTTTTGTGTGCAAAGTGCACATGGGTACATGTATGGTTTATTTTGGCCGAGAGCAATATGTGGTGTGTGTGTGTGTTATTGTGTGCTTTGGTGCTTTCCTTGTGCTTGCTAACCCAATTTATGATATTGTGCATTATATGCCATGGTTAGTTATCATGTATATGTATATGCTTGGTTTTCTTTGTCTTTGTGTTTGTTTTGCAGGCAAAGCTAGCAGTTGGGAGGTTAAGCTTTGAGTGATTACTCAGCTTAACTAAATAGACTCTTATTTGAGTTGTATATGTATATAAGTGAATCCTACTGAGTTATACTCACTGCCCATCCTATTTATTTTTCAGGCAAAGATATTCGGCCTGAGTAGTGCTAGCTTGCTTGTTGCTTGTGTTTTGCACTAATTTGCTTAGTTTCCAAGGTATGTGCCAATGTGTGCTTGGCTTATCATTTTAGGTTCATTACAAGTCTTATGTATATGGTTGGCCAAGACTTATGAGCTAAGTTTGCAGGCTGTAGTTGGAGACTTGTCTAGGAGGGCTATGGATACTTGGACTATGGCTTTGATCATAGTATTTTCTTTCATGACAATGAATCAGGCTATTGGGTTGGTGCTGCAGTGCGTACTCTTGTATGGCATACTTAAGGTTATGTTTGACCACTAGTGGTCTTGGTATGTAATAACTTGGCATGTTTAGCTTTTGGGATTCATGGCATGTAGCCATGTTGGACACTAGGTAGACTAGTTTTTTGTGTACATATATGTAGTCCTTGGTGCCTAGACTTGGGTTGGTTTTGTTGGGTTTGTATGCCAAGTTATGCATGACTTATGGATGGCAATATACCTATACTTGGATGTTGAATGTTTTGGGCCAATGTTTGGCACTTTTATGTGAATAATTATGAGCCTAAACTTACGAAAATGTGGTGCACTACTATATGTTTGTGTGTTGGCTGAGAGCATCATATGCATAGTAACTTGTGGTTTTCAAAATCTAAACCAATAATGTGGCTTCTTGGTTGTCATATAAGTAGCACAGATGATTGCACACCAATTATGCACTTAAAACTCCATTAAGTGTTGCCTTGCTTGAGATGCAAGTAATCAATTAAAGCCTTGCTTGTTGTGCAAGTTAGTGGTATTGGGCCTTGCTTTTGCTGCAAGTAACTATTGGGTTGTTTAAAAGCCTCCTGGGCCACCTCCCAGGCTTCTCACCTTAAGAAAATAAGACTTAAGGTTTCCATTGCTTGTTTGGCCGAATTGAAGACTTTTGTGTTAAAGTGGGTTTGGGAGTTAAACCTTGGAACTTATGGGCCAGGGCCTGAGTGAGGTGTGACAAAATAAGACTTAATGTTGCCATTGCTTGCTTGGCCGAGTTAGAGAAACTAGAATTTGAGTTAGATTTGTGAGTTAAAGTAGAAACTTATAGGCCAAGGCCTGTGTGAGGTGTGACACTTTGCCCGAGATCTACTATTTCGAGCAAGTAGGCTCCCGAGACTCCTCTTTTCGAGCCACCAAAAATACCTTACTTTCGGTGCCCAAATAAGCCGAATCCGAACCAAGCTAGGGTTTTTGCAACTATTGCAAGAATCCTAATCCATATAGGTATCTCATACATATCAATTTCGGGTTAATCTCATTAACCAATTAGTGTCATTTCTTCATATATGTCATATGTTCATTACGAGTCCCGGTTTGATGCATCATGAATCAATCTAATTAATCATGGCCGAAAGGAACCGAACACATAACATCATGCGATTCAACATTCAATCCCGATTTAGGGTTTCACCAGTAGCTCTGATACCACTGTTGGGTTTCAGAAGCCAAACAGCGCAATGAAATTTAACTGAAACCCTCCAGGATCCAAGTGAAATGGGGTAAACTGGGTGTTCAAAAATTTTCATAGAGTCGAATCACAAAACCTTAACAGTTGACATGTTCAAGCTCTCTATGGTATCCACACAAGCCTCTCGGGATCACCACGCTTCCACCCCGTCCCGGTAGATGCGTTTCTCTTGCGCTCATTTTGCTAGCTTGCGTCCTCCAAGGAATGGTAAGAGAAGAGTGCGGCTGTCCTTTTGGGAGGCTAGGGCAAGGAGACCTGCGAATTTCTCACTAAAAGTTGTATTTACAGTGAGACTCAACTTCCAGGCCTAATGGGTTTCAAAGCCCTAATCCAATTAGGCTTTGATGGCGGAGGGTTAGGCCTCTGCTGACCACGTGGGCGGACCAGCGTGGTAGTATTGTCCCTTATGGCGCATTAATGGGCGTCCCTCATCAGGACTTGAACCCAAGACCTCAGGGATTTACACTCCTCAGAAGGAGTCGCGTCTAACCCAAAACCTAAACAGTTGACGTGTTCAGGCTCTCTATCATATTCACACGAGCCTTTCGGGATCACCACACTTCCACCACGTCCTGGCAGATGTGTTTCTCTTGCGCTCACAGTGCTAGCTTGCGTCCTCCAAGGAATTGCAAGAGAAGAGTGCGGCTGTCCTTTTGGGAGGCTAGGGCAAAGAGACCTGTGAATTTCTCACTTAAAAGTTGTATTTATAGTGAGACTCAACTTCCAGGCCTAATGGGTTTCAAAACCCTAATCCAATTAGGATTTAATTTCAGGCTTAATAATGGCTCAACTCCTTGGCCCATTATTAATATGAAATTAATGTGAAACCATAACCCAAATAATTAGCCCATGCACTCTAATGATCCAAATAGCTCTATGTGTGCGACCCAATAGGCTCTTGCCATGTTGGCAATGATCATAAATCACATTTATGATCATAAGCAATGAGCGGTGTCTAGCAACACATCATTGCTACCCAAGTGACAAGATTGTCGGTGAATCGACTAAACCTTTATGATCATCACCGATATATGCCATTGTCCCTTTGTCCAAGATATCAAGACTAAGCACGAGACATGGAATGTGTCACTCTCGTATAGCCCAATCTTTGGTTTCTTGATTACTGAGTAGACCAACTTAAACTGATGACTTTGATATCGTATATCAACTCATCCGAGCATGGCCATGCATTTTCTAAGTCTCACTCTATCAAGGGGCCCGAAGATATCACTCCTGTTACATAGGAGGGACAAATCTCATCTTGATCATACAAATCCCTCCACATGATATGTGACATACCCAATGACCTCCTTCAAGTTCACTCAGTTACGAGCAACAAAGGAAAGTATCAAAGTATGTGACTCACATGTAGGGAACCTTGATGATCTTAGGTCGAAGTACTACATATACCATGATCACTATGAGAATCACTTATGACACTCATATAATGATCCATGAAGTGTTCTCATGGTGGGTCAGTCCAGTACACAGGTTCTCCAACTTGTACCCATATGTAGACTACATATCTCATATTAGTCTCCATATATGCTAGTCATTATGTATTATTGCAACCCACTCCACAATAATACTAGACTAGGGACGTTTAAGAATATCATTATTCTAGGGTTACAATTATGTTTATTACGTTACGCAGAAACAAAACAACAAACAAAATTGCTGGATTAATGCCTAAATAAAATATCATGACTAAATATGCAAAAATACAATCGTCTCATGATTGGCTTTTAGGGCACAACACTAACAAAAAGATGGTCTGAAAAAGAGATTAGAGGAAGCAAAGGGAAAATGGCTAGCAGAACTTCGTAGTGTGCTGTGGAGCTATTGGACAATGCCTCGAAGGGCTACGGGTGAGGCACCTTTTTCCCTCATGTCACACCTCACTCAGGCCCTGGCCTATAAGTTTCTAACTTAACTCACAAGCCCAACTCCAACATTAAGTTTCTAGCATTCAGCCAAGCAAGAAATGGCAACATTAAGTCTTATTTTCTTAAGTTGAGAGGCCTGGGAGGTGGCCGAGGTGGCTTTTAAAATAAGTCCAGTAAATACTTGCAGCAAAGGCAAGGCCCAATACCACTATCTTGCACAACAAGCAAGGTTTTGATTGATTACTTGCATATCAAGCAAGGCAACACTTAATGAAATTTTAAGTGCATAATTGGTGTGCAATCAAGTGTGCTATCTATATGGCAACCAAGAAGCCACATTGTTGGTTTTGATTTTGAAACCACAAGTAATATGCACATGATGCTTTCGGCCAACAACATGCATATAATGGTGCACAACATTTCCATAAGACAAGGCCCATAACTATTCACATAAAAGTTCCATACATTGGCTTAAAACATTCAGCATACATGCCTAAACATAAAGCCATCCATAAGCCCATACATAACTTGACATACAATTCCAGCAAAAGCATCACAAGTCTAGGCATCAAGGACTACACATATGTACACAAAAAGGGTAGTCTACCTAGTGTCTAGCATGGCTACATGCCATGAACCCAAAAGCTAAACATGACAAGTTATTACATACCAAGACCACTAATGGTCAAACATAACCTTGAGTATGCCATACAAGAGTACACACTGCAACACCAACCCAATTGCCTGGTTCATTGTCATGAAAGTAAATACTATGATCAGAGCCAAAGTCCAAGTATCCATAGCTTTCCTAGACAAGTCTCTAACTACTGCCTGCAAACTTAACCCATAAGTTTCGGCCAACCAAAAATATAAGACTCGTAATGAACCCAAAATGATAAGCCAACCACACATTGGAACATACCTTGGAAACTAAGCAAATTAGTGCTAAACACAAGCAACAAGCAAGGTAGCACTTCTCAGGTCGAATGTCCTTGCTTGAAATAAAAGGATGGGCAGTGAGTATAACTCAGTAGGATTCACTTATATATATTCAACTCTAAAAAGAGTCTATTTAGTTAAGCTGAGTATTCACTCAAAGCTTAACCTCCCGTTTGCTAACTTTACCTGCAAAACAAACACAAAGACAAGAAAACCAAACATATACAAATACAAGATAAATAACCATGGCAATTAATCCCTAATACCATAAGTGGGGTTAGCAAGCACATGGAAACACCAAAGCACACAAGGACACACACACACTCCACACTTTGCTCTCGGCGAAGATAAACCATACATGTACCCATGTCCACAATGCACACAAATTACCACCTTTCAACATACTTCCACTTAGAGCTCCAAAATGCCAAGCAAATAGGCCACATTTACTTGCATTTATAGTACATGTACATTAGTTAATTAGCTAATCAACAAGTAGACCAAATGTATTCTCAATAGCCTATCAAGCAACTAAGGTCATTTGGCAAATTTTAACCATCACTTAGCCACTCTAAACACTTGAACCATGGTACATTACCAAGCAACATCAAGTGTTAGTGAACCCTACCTCAAAAGCTTTTGGTCTCAAGCCAACCTTCCAATATCCAAGTGTTCTTCACACACAATGCCTACCACAACAAACAATAGGCATCAACAACACATACTCATGGATTAACTACCATGATTTCAATGAAGAACACTACAATACATAAGCTTAAGCTCTCGGCCATAATGCCCAATTCCATATATTTATACTATTCATCACTCTAACTCACTATATGATCATCTAACCATCAATAAAGCTTGCTCATGGCACAATTACCATGTAACCAAGTGAAGAACACTCAAGTACACTAATCCAAGCTTTCAGCCAAAATGTCCATTTTCACACAATAGTGTTCTTTATCAAACTAGTCCATTACATGAACACCTAATCATCAATGATCATTGTTCATGGTATCATTACCATTTAATCAAGTAATGGACATCAAATTACACTACTTCAAGCCCTCGGCCATAATGCCCATTGCCAAACATTAGTGTTCTTCACCCATCCAATCCAACATACAATCACCTAATCATCATTCACCAATGCTCATGGCACCATTACCATGAAATCAAATGAAAAACATGAAATTACCTCAAAATGCACCTTTCGGCCAAATTCCAACTTGCTCACCTTGATGTTCTTCACTCAAACTTGCCTAGCACAAGATCAATTAGGCATTAATACACCTTAATCATGGATTACTTTCCATGGAAACCAAGAAGAACATCAAGCTAAGCCATCCAACATTTTCGGCCAACAACACATTTCCTAATCAACCCAATACTTGCTCAAATTAGCTTAGCACAACTTCAATTGAACTCTTAAGCTTTTGTTCATGGAAGAACTACCGTGGAAATCAAGAGATACAAAGGAATACCTCAAACCCTAGCTTGAATAGGCTCGGCCATCCTTGAATCTCCAAGAACAAAGTTTGATTCCAAGCAAGCAAAGGCCGAAACAAACTTCTCCAAGCTTGAATCCTTCAATGCCCTCAAGATTTCTTGGATTCAAGACCAAATGGTGGGTGAACTCTCAAGAACACGCTCGGACAAGACAAGAACAAAGGAAGCCCGAAAATAGAACAAATGGCTTGACTTGGTTTCGGCGGAATGATACAAGTATATTAGTTGGCTAAAATGCTAACTTTTGCCTTCAATTAATTTGCATGAGACAATGTAGCCCCTAAATCCATATGATCACAATGCCGCCTTTCAAACTTGTGTCTAATATGACATTCAAGTCACCTCATGGCCCATAATGCCATGCACAACACAAACACAAGTACCAAAGTACTATAATCACCCATGTGTAACCGGCCATGTAACTAGCTAACAAACTAGTTAGTTTAACTAGTTAACTAGTGAATAGTTCTTTAGTGGTAGACAAGACTAGACTAGCAATCATTGTTGTCTCCCACAATTTGGCTTAGTATGGCACTAGTCACCTTAAAAACTTGCATGGCCGAAATGATCAACTTAAAGTTGATAGTTCTAATTGTACCACTCATTTAAGTGTACAATTTGATCCCCTTTCTCTGTTTTCTGTCTGTCTTTCCATAGTCAAGTTTCTATGTGCAGTTAAGCCCTGAAAGTTTCCAGCTTTGCACATAGACCACTGTGCTAGTTTCCATAGTTCTCCTTATCCTTTCTTTTTTTTTGTTTTCTCTTGTTTTCTTTTGTTTTTTTCTTGGCCTAAGCCAAGCTCTTAGGAGGTACCTAACACCTCATCTTCGGCACAGAGGCTATTATCCCTGTTGAGGTAGTACGGCCATCAATTAGAATATAGGTGTTCGACGAACGAGGAAACGACCTCGGGTTGAGAACGAAGCTCGACCTAGTGGATGAGCACAAAGAGATGGCCGAGCTCAGAAGGAAGGCCTTTTCAGCAAATAGTGGCCATAGCCGCAAACGTGCATGCCAGGCCGAAAGGAATAAGGAAAGGAGACCTCATCCTTCGAAAGGCCGAGTTCAAACCCCGAAAACTGTCCCACGGGGTACTTCGGCCAAATTGGAAAGGACCTTACTTGGTCCTGGACGAGGTCCGAAAGGGAGTATACAAGCTCGGCGACACCGAAGGGGGAGAACTGAAAAATACCTGGCATTCGGATGCCCTAAAGAAATTCTATACTTAGAACTTTTTTCAGAAAGATTGTAGTTACTCTTCCCCGCAGTCGTCAATAAAGACACAAGCTGGATGTTGTCACGAGATTGAAAAATTAGTTCCTTAATGGTTTTCCTTTCAGAACTAACTCCAGGATGGAGTATAAACTCGGCGGAGTTCGGAAAAAGTCTAAAACTACTCTTCCTAAAGAAGTAAGTACGGACAAATTCGCTGAAAGTGCGTGCTTAGAGTTACTTCTGAAAAATCCTATTCGGAAGAATGAATGGAGATTGGAGAAAGAATCTTCATTAAAAAATTCTAAGGAAAAGATATACAAGCAAGCAGGAGTACAAGAAAGTAAGGAGAAGCCTATTGCTGAGCAGGGACATCTGATGTCTCATCATCATCATCATCATCATTAGGCTCAGTCGAAGGCACCAGCTTAGCTGGAGGAATATTGAGAAAATCTAGCTTTGACATACCTCCTAGGGCCCCTCGGGAAAATCCAAAACGGACAGGTAGGAAAGGTCGAGCTCAGGGTGCCGAGCAAGGACTTGATGGCGTGCCAAGCAAAAGCCATCTTGGAAAGCCACCTTCTCCATTCGCTCAGACTTGTCCTTTTCGGCACCATGAGCATCAAGCTCGGTCTGAAGCTTGGCAATCTTCTCCTCCAGCTTCTTCTTCTTCTTGCTCTTAGCCCCCTTCTTCAGAGATTTAACCTGGGCATCGAGGTCGGTGTTCAAAGCAAGCGCCTCCGCTAGGCTCTTACCATCTTCAGCGTTCGCCTTCCGAAGAGCCTCATTCTCTGAAGAGAGAAGGGCACATTTTGAGCCGAGGTCTTCAACCTTGGCAGTGAAATCTAGGAGAAGTTCCTGCTTGCTCGTCGCGAGCTCGGCCCGAAGATTCACAACGTCCTCCTTCACAATCTTGAGCTCGTCATATTTGAGGACGTGCCTGGCGCAAAACTCCTTCATTTTGCTCAAAGAATCTTCGGACCGAGAACGGGCCTCTGTTTGCTTCGACGCCCAAGTGCGGAAATACCCGCTGTATGCCAAAAGCTGCAAAAAAAGAGGCCCCGAATGAGTATCAAAAGAATGATGAAAGCTTAGAAGAAAAATCTCTAAGTAAACAAAGAGGAGAAAACTACCTGGGCGGCGTGCTCGGTCATCCTTGCCGCGAGGATCTCCTCGTTGGGACATTCGTTAATGAGCGACTGAAAGGTGGCGCCTGTCATCACCCCCGTCGCCATTTGAGGAGCCATCAACTGGCTATCCTCAGAGAACAAATTCATGTCCTCTGTGAACGTCCAGAAGGGCTCCCTCGGCACCTTGCCATGAGGGATCCGCTTGTCCCGAAGAGCCCTTCGCCGGGCGTGAGCGTCCATCCAGGGCGCCGCAGGCATATCCTCTGCAAGTTTACGCCGAAGTTCCGTCAGTACGTCATCCCTTAGCCATTCATCCAAAAAATCGTAGATATGAAAAATACTAAGGTTTGCAGGAGAATGGCTAAGGAACCAACCTGGTAGAACTTCGGTGACGTCGTCTTCAGACTCGCCCTCCCGGACTTCACCGGGAATGTTCTTCCCCTTCCTTCTTCTGCTCTCTTCAAGTTCCTGAGCGGATCTTTGCTCAGAAGAAGGCTCAGCGGGTAGAATGGGGCTCGGTATTGCCCCAAGAAGGGCAGAGTCCGAAGAAAGGTCCGCCGGCGTTGAAGGAAGAGCAGGAGATTGATCCTGCACCTCCACAACGACTTCGGGAGAGGGAGGAGTAACAGCCCTAGTCTTCTTGGCCCTAGAAGGCCCGCTGCTGCTCATCTTCTTCCTCTTAGCAGGCGCCTTCTTGCGCGTCTGCTCCCCCCTTTCGGCCTGCCCGAGGAAGAGCGACTTGTAAAAATCAGCAGATTGATCGCCCATCTCTGCAAAAGGAAAAGTATCAGCGTAAGTCCAAAAGGAAAAAAAGGTATCAAAGCCAGGAAAGAGACTTACTCTCGGCAAAATACTCATAAGTGATCTCCCCCCGAAGGAGCATGACTATCCAGGCCTTCTTCCCCGGAAGAACGGGCACGGGCAGACCGAAGTCACTCTTGTGCGCGTCCACCACTCCCATTTCCCGAAGAACCTCCTCGGTCATAAGGTCCCACTTGATGGGAAAAGGGTAAAGTGAACGCGGAGGGACCTCGGGGTCCCAGTCTGCCACGGCCCGAATGAGCCTATCAAATTGATCGAACTCGCCAACCAGCTCCCGAGTCAGGAGTCTCCGGGGGTCAACGACGTCCATCTTCAGGGTCCCCGAAGCCCATCTGGTGGGCACATGGTGCCATAGCTCGGGGACCGGCAGGAAGAAAAACTTCTTTTGCCACCCCCGCCAGCTATCCTTGTTGTCGAAGGTGAAGGTAAACTTTTTGCTCCCGGACCCTCAGGGAAGCAGGAAATAAAAGCCGCCCTTCGGGACCGGGTGGAGTTTGTAGTACTGCATGAAGAAAAGAAAGTGGGGCTTTATCTTAAACACCCCACACATGCAGAGAAAAGAGTTGAAGTAGGAGTAAGAATTTGGGGGAAGTTGGTTCACGGCGATCCCGTGGAAATTGCAAAATTCACAGATCACGCGGTGAGGAGGGTACCGAAGACCGGCTTTCAACTGAGCTCGGTAAACGGTAACCTCATGCGAATCTGACATAAAGCCGTAGGTGCCCGGGATGGGCAACCTCGGGATGAGATAAGAAGGAAGGTAATACTTGGCCATCCACTTCCTCACCTTCTCCGGGGTGGTAGTACAAGGATGAGATTCGAGAGGAAGAAAGCTCTCAGGGAGAGGTCGGACAGTTAGCAACGGGGTCAGATTCAATGGGGTCGGATCTGACATTTTTTACAGAAGAAAAAGGACGACTCCGGAAAGGGTAAGGAAACAAAGGGACCTCGAAAAAATGACCTCGAAAGAGAGAAGAGAAAAGAATTACAGAAGGGAGCACCCACCAAAGATTTTGCCAAAAAATTGAAACGCCGCCGTGAAAATTGCCGGAAATCGCTCCGCCGCAGAAACCGCCGCTGGAAAGAAGGAGAAAGGCAAGAAAAGGCTCTAGAGCAGAGGAGAGCAAAAGCAAAGAATGAGGCAAAAAATGAGGCGAAAAGTGCTTATATAGACCGAAGAGGGTAAGCGAAACGTCGTCATTATTATCCCTCGGAAGCGCAACAGACTCATTATTACTCCTCAAAGGCGAAGAGACGCAATTAGTGTGACCGGCGTAACTATCCCGCCATCCACTAGCGGCCACGTGTCATCCAACGCGAAGAACTAGGGCACGCCCCTCTGACATCGCGAAAACCCAGGCCCGCTTATCCATAACTGACATGTTTGACCAAAGGATACGACGGTTCACGAACCTGCAGCAGAAGAAAGCAAAAGCAAAAGCTGCACGCGCCTTGAGGTCACAGAAAGAACTAGGGAAGGGTACCTGGGCTTTGAAGGAAGCCTTCCCAAAAGCATAAAGCCGAAGTCTCCGCTTCGACTTCCCGGGAGGGGGCATGTGATAGCCAAGGTGCCGATCACCCCCCGAAGGCACGGGTTCGGACAAAGCACCAACCTCGGAAGAGAAATCACCCACCACGGAAGGAAGGATGTTCGACCTCCCCGAAATCCAGCCTCGGCGTTTCTCCATTCCAGGAAACGACAATGCCAACCTCGGGGGGATGAGTAAGCCATCCTCGGAAGTGGGGGTGTCTCCAAGAAAGGTCACCTTCGGGAAATATACTCCTGCGATACCAAAAGCGACCTCAAAAGACAAGTTCTCCGAAGAGGTCTCCTCTACCAAAAAGGGACCTCGGGAGTACGACATAAGCATTTAAAGAGCCTTTGACATATCCCCGATAATTCGCCCCCAGTCACGTCCTGACACACCTGCAGGGATACTCTAGCACGGCACTCTCGGGTTACCCAGAGCCCTAGACTGGCAGCCCATGCCGACTAGGGGTCCTCTATTGACCAAAAGACGTGGAACGCATCCCGCCGAACACGTGTCATGATCTGGGCCTGCCATCTGAGAAGGACTGTTGCTATTCACCCCTCTACAAATACTTGGTAATGATTCCAGAAGAGGTAGAGAGGACATTTATTTGAGATAAAATACTTCTTTACTCTTGATCACCTCATTACCTCCAAAATACTCACATGGGCCTCGGAGGCTCCTCCCCAGAAAAACACTCCGAGGACCTCTTAACCTTTGCTTCCTGTGACTTTCATGTGATCTTCTCAGAGTACGTTCATCCCGGATCTCTCTCCATTTCCATTAGCCCCTGCCGCCTTCACCATGACACATGAAGGAGATGCTGAAAGGCATCATATAAGCCAATAAAGGCATTAAAAGCCCAAGCATTGGCAGATTTTATTGCTGAAGTACATGAAACCAAAGGTACCCTAGGAGAACTTATAGTTGACAAACCTGAGTGGACATTATTCATCGATGGAGCCTCAAGATCCGAACACAAGGGAGGCAGAGTAATTCTCTGAGGACCCGAAGGTATAGAAGCATAGAAGGCCATCAAATTCAGTTTTAATGTCACCAATAATGTTGCCAAATACAAAGCCCTCATACTAAGCTTACGATTGGAAAAAAAAGTTAGTGTGGGAAATCTGAAGGTCCACAATGACTCTTAACTAGTGGTCCGACAGATGACAGGAGATTTTATGGCAAAAAACCCGAGCTTGGCAAAGTACCATAACATTGTGAAGGGGCTCATTCAAGAGTTGAGATAATGTGAAAGCGAACACTTTGGAAAATCTAAGCAGTCCATCGAGGTACTAGATTGCCTAAGCATAGTAGTATTAGCCATCACAACTTTGGAGAAAGGCTGGAAGGATTCAATTGGAGAATGTCTCGTGACTTCGGAATTGCCCGAATAACCTCTGAAGGCGGTAAAGGTGTGAAAGCACTCGGGCAGATACTTCCTAATTAGAGAAAAATTGGACCGACATGGGTAGGCAAACCCATTGCAAATGTGCATCAGTGAAAAGCACATCGAGACAGTCCTTAAAGAAGTCCATGAGGAGGGTTGTGGGTCTCACATCGGGACTAACGCCCTTGATAGGGTACTACTTCGACAAGGATATTTCTGGCCCACTTTAAAGAAAGATGCAAGGCAGCTCATCAAGAAATGTGACAAGTGCTAGAGACACACACCCATTTAGAGAATACCCTCGGAGGTGATAACCTCGGCGAACTGGCCTTGCCCCTTCATTGTTTGGGGTATTGAGCTTATTGGGCCTTTCCCAATGGCTCCAAGAGAAGTGAAGTTCTGCGTAGTTGTAGTGGATTATTTCACTAAGTGGATCGAGGTTGAGCCTTTGGTAGCAATTTTGACAAAGGACATACAAAAAGTCATCTGGAAGAACATCATATGCAGATTCGGTGTGTTAAGGGTGATTGTTGCGGATAATGCTTCCCAGTTCACTAATAAAGGACTTCAGGAATTCGCAACCAACCTTGGGGTAAAATTGCACTTCTCCCTAGTTGCCCATCCTCAGAGAAATGGACAAGTTGAAGTGTCTAATATGACAATAAAAGATGGTCTCAAGAAAAGGTTGAAAGAAGTAAAGGGAAAATAGCCAGGAGAACTTCCAAGTGTGTTGTGGAGTTACCAAACAACTCCAAGAGGGCTACTAGTGAGGCACCATTCTTAGTCATCTTTGACACAGAGGCCATTATCCCTGTTGAAGTCGTGGAACCATTTATTAGAATACAAGTGTTCAATGAAGAAAAGAACAACCTCGATCTAAAGGCTAAGTTAGACATGATTGATGAACATAGAGAGATGGCTAAACTCAGAAGAAAAGCCTTTTAATAGAGGGTAACAATTGCTACAAAATTGCATGTTAAACCCAAAAGGATCAAGAAAGAAGACCTTGTCCTTAAAAATGCTGAATTGGAACCCCGAAGACCATCTCATGGCATACTTCGGGAAAATTAGGAAGGACCTTATTTTGTACTTGACGAAGTTCAACCAGGGGTTTATAAGCTCGGAAAATGCCGAAGGAAAAGAATTGAAGAACAAATGGCACTCTGACTCTTTGAAAAAATTCTTCATTTAGAAATTTTTCAAAGGAGTTTTAACCTAATATGGTTGCTTCCAAAAGTGATATAGTACAAGTATCGCCGAAGGTGGGTGACTGAACATGGTTCATCCCGAAAGCACCTAAGTGTTTTAAGCAGGTTGTCCGAATAGAGTTATCTAAATAATGTTGCTTCTAAATATAATTTGCCAAATATGGTTGATTCTATTCTTAAACACCTAGGATGATATGGATTACTCACCAAAGATAACTCGGATTGCCTTCGGAGATTCTAAGGTTGTGACTCATTGCTAGTATTTTTTAAGGGTAATACGTGATCGAAGGTACCAAACGCCAAAGATGGTTAAAGGCCTAAGGTTAAGACCGTACTTGATTGTGGAAGTGCTATCTGATAGCCGAAGTGCTATCACCCTGTTTACCCACCGACCACGAAAAAGAGAGAGCCAGACACCTGAGGCACACGACCTTGGTAGCTCACCAATTCCAACTTCGAGAGCCAACGCAGCGCCTCCTTCGAGAAGGCGACCGAACCAGCTTCGGGGGAGAAGGACCAATCACCCTCTGAGGGAGAAAAGCCCCCAAAGACGAAGACGCCGAAGTTCCAGCCTGACTCCGAAAAAAGGCTCTTCACCCCAAAGTGAGACATCAACCAAAGGGACCTCGGTTGTACGGCAAGAGCTATCAAGAAGTCTCTGACGCTCCGCTCACATACGTCTCCAACACGCCACCTTTAGATACGTTCTGACACGCTGTCGCAGTCTAATGTCCTGTCACGAAGGGCTACAGCTCACGTCCCAAGGAGCCTACAGGTGGCTAGGGGCCTCCATGCCTAGAAGTACGAACACCATTTATCGATACATGTGTCAGAATATGAAAAGATCACCCCCTCTCTTATATACCAGAGAAATGGTCACAAACAATGGGGGGCCTTCTGGCGAGAGAACAGAGAGAGAGGCCGAAAAATAAAGGACGCTCTACTCCCTCCGCCTGAATACTCTCCCTTCGCCTTAATACTCTCCCTTCAGCCCTCAAAAAGACACGCCAGCCAAGACTCCCTTGTGCTTATTACTGAGTATCTCTCTTTCTCCAAGCACTGAGTTGGGTGTCGAAGGTTCCCCCAAGGAAAACAACCCCGGGGGCCTCCTAACCCCTGTTTTCTGAGTGTTTCAGCCAGGTCTCCCCGAAGAATCACTGTTCTAAGCTCTCTCCCACACCGTATGTACCTCCCAGTCTCACCTACCATGAGACCAAGAAGCTGTCGGCCGTTACTTAAGGTGATCCACCCTGGACGCCTTCCTTTTGGACTAACCCTTGCCTCCAAGACCCCATGCTGCCCTCACCACTGCACACAGTGGAGATGCTGGCTCCGCACAAATGGACGCCATCACTATCGCCCTGGTCACCTGACAACCCCGAAAATGAGGGAGCCAGACACCTGAGGTACACGACCTCGGTAGCCCACCAATTCTAACTTCGGGAAACTAGCGTATCGCCTCGCTCGGGAAGGCGACCGAACTAGCTTCGGGGGATAAGAACCAGCTACCTTCTGCAAGAGAAAGTCCCCCAAAGGAGTAACTTTGGAGCCAGGGAATACCCCGAAGTACTAGTCTGACTCCGGGAAAAGGCCCCTCACTCCGAAGGGAGACATCAACCAAGGGGACCTCGGAGGTACGATAGAAGCCATCAAGGAGTTTCTGACATTCCGCCCGCACACCCTGCACGCCGCCATCATATGCACTCTGACACACCGCCACTGCCCACGTCCTGTCATGTAGGGCTACACTTGTCACAGCACGTGGCCCGAGGAGCCTGCAGGCAGCTAGGGGCCCCCATGCCCAGAAGTACGGATGACATCCATCCATACACGTGTCACAATTCGAAGGGGTCACCCCCTCTTATATATCGGAGGAGGGCTGGATCTCTCTGGGGGGGCTACCCCAAAAATCATCTTCTTTCAGTCCCTAGGAAAACACGGCAGGCAAAAGTCTCTTGTGCTTACTACTCCCTCTCCACCTCTCAAAGCACTGACTTGGGCGTCGGAGGCTCCTCCCCGGAAAAAGACTCTGGGGACCTCCTAACCCCTATTTTCTGAGTGTTTCAAGCAGGTCCTCTTGAAGAATCCACTTTTAGGGCTCTTTCCCATACCGGAAGTCCTTCTCGGCCTCACCGTGGCTGCCACACGAAGATGCTGCCGGCCATCACACGTGCCCCACACAGAGCACCTTCTTTCGGGACTCGCCTGCGCCTCCTGAAGTCCCTGCCGCATTCACCCTGACACACAGTGGAGATGATGCTGATGGTCATCATTATCCCCTGAAGCTGGTTCGGTAGCCTTCCCGAGGGAGGCGATACGCTAGTTTCCCGAAGTTGGAATTGGCGGGCTACCGAGGTCGTGTACCTCAGCTGTCTGGCTCCCTTATTTCTGGGGTCATCAGGTGACCTGGGCGATAACATTTCGGCTATCACATGCCCCCTTCGGAAAGCCGGAGTGGAGGCTTCGGCTAGTGGTTCTTTTGGGGGCGTTTTTCAGGACTCGGAGTGTGACGTTTGCAGGGTAGGCACTTCACCACCTAGGGGATATGCTTTGTTCGGACAGGTGTCATCTATCTGCCCTTTGGTCATCTCGAGATACGCAACCTCTTTACTTTTCCTACCATAGGCTAGTGGACTGTCATGTCTTGAAACTAGGCGTGTCAGTTTGGAGCGGTGTACCCGGGTTTTGAAGTTGTCAGAAAATGCGTCCTAGTTTCTCGTGACGGGTGACACGTGGCAGGTGCTGGTTGGGATGGGTACATCTTTTCACGCGCGAGGGGCAATTATGGCGATGTTTCACCTTCGCGCAGCAATTATGACGCCCTTTTGGCTACCCTTCCTCGATCTATATAAGCCTCCTCCTGTTATACTCTTCATTTGTTTTTCTTTGCTCTCACTTTGCTCTCGTCTGCTCTTGTGCCTCCTCTCATTTTTTTGCGGTAGTATTAACGGCGGCACTTTTACCTCCTAACCCCTGTTTTTTGAGTGTTTCAGGCAGGTCCTCCTAAGGAATCCCTTTTTCGGGCTCTCTCCCATACCGGAAGTCCTTCTCCGCCTCACCGTGCCTGTCACACGAAGATGCTGCCGGCCATCACAGGTGATCCACACAAAGCACCTTCTTTCGGGACTCGCCTGCACCTCCTAAAGTCCCTGCCGCATTCACCACGACACATAGTGGAGATGATGCTGATGGTCATCATTTGGCGCCGTCTGTGGGAAGCACTCCCAGGTCGTCATTGTCGAAACTCGGCGTTCTAAGGACAAGGGACTTCCGAGGTCCCGGCATCCGCGCCAGAGGTTCAACCGGCAACCGAACAACTGCAGTAGGGACTTCCCTGCCCGAGGATGAACGTCCTCTGACTATTACCATGGCCTTCCTGCATGAGTTCCCACGCTCTATCGTGGCCGAAATGAAGCAGCAGTTAGACCGAAGATGGCCGCAGCCAAATTCGGGCCGAAGGCCCTCCTCATCAGTACCTCGTCGGGAGAAGAGTCCCATGTCAACTCACAGGAGTTTGGGGAAGTGGAGATTAACGAGATGAGTCCTCGACGGGAAGCATACCCCTCGGAAACGTGACCTACGGGAAAAACAGGGTCAAGATGACCCAGACCTCCCCGTCGAAGGAGTTCTGCACCCGAAGAAAAGTTGCCGTCTCCTCGGCAACAAAGTCAGATACCCATTGCCCCAAAAGGCCGTCTACGCCTTGGTACTTGCAGGCAGAAGGCTGCGACTCTACTTCCAAGGACACGCTATCACTGTCCGGAGTGACCCGCCTCTGCGCGACGTCATGAAAAAGAGTAGAGCATTCAGGAAGACTATCAAAATGGTGCATCGAACTCGGAGAGTACTACATCACGTGTGAGCCTAGAAGGGCAATAAAAGCCCAGGCACTGGCAGACTTCATTGCCGAAACCCCAGAAATGGAAAATGCTGAAACCAACGAGGGAGACCGAGCGAAGGTAGATCCAGAGTGGAAACTCCCTGTCGAAGAAATCCCAAGCGCAGAACAGCAGGGTGCTGGAGTAGCCCCTCGGGGGCCCGAGGGCAGGGAGGCCACCAAAGCCATCAAATTTGGTTACCAAAGTGTTGGGCCATCCGAGCATGGCAACGCTAGGTACAGCAACCTCGGACAAAGGGAGGAAAGATCCTACAAAGAGGTATCTCGCAACTAAAGAGTCCCGAAAATCCTCATGAAGCGGCGAAAAGTGCGAAGATGTTCCAGACGATATTCCCTAATTAAAGAGGAATTATACCGGCAAGGGTACGCAAGTCCGTTACAGAGATGTATCGGTAAAAAGGGTGCAAGACAATTTGTCCAGGAAGTGTGAAAAGGGCCGAAGACACGCCAGCACCCAAAGGCTGCCTTCGGAGTGGGTAACCCCGGAAGATTACTTTTGCCCCTTTGCAGTATGGGGCATAGACCTCACCGGGCCACTCCCGACAGCACCCGAAGGAGTGAAGTTCTGCGTAGTAGCAGTGGACTACTTCACTAAGCGAAACGAGGCAGGACCCCTAGCGACCATTCCGGCAAAAGATATACAAAAGTTCGTTTGGAAGAACATGATATGCAGATTTGACATACCGACGGTGATAATGGCCGATAATGGTTCCCAGTCTATGGACAAGGGATTCCAAGAATTCGTCACCAATTTCGGAATAAAAACACACTTCGTCCCACTAGCTCAGCCCCAGAGCAACAGACAAGTGGAGGTAGCCAACAGAACTATAAAAGAGGGACTATAAAAGAAGCAAAGGGAAAATGGCCAAGAGAACTTCCTACTGTACTAAGGAGTTATCAGACAACTCCCCAAGGGGCCACGGGAGAGACACCTTTCTCACTTATCTCCAGTACAAAGGCCATTATCCCTGTTGAAATAGTACGGCCATAAGTTAGAATACAAGTGTTCGACGAAAGAAGAAATGACCTCGGGTTGAGAAGTAAGCTCGACCTAGTTGACGAACATAGAAAAGTGGCCGAGCTCAGAAGAAAGGCCTTTCAGCAAAAGGTGGCCATGAGCGCAAACCTACATGTTAGGCCAAAAGGAACAAGGAAATGAGACCTTATCCTCCGAAAGGCCGAGTTTGAACCCCGAAAACCGTCCCATAGGGTACTTCGGCCAAACGAGAAAGGGGCCTTATTTGGTCCTAGACGAGGTCCGAAAGGGAGTATACAAGCTTGGCGACACCGAAGGAGGAAAACTGAAGAATGCATGGCACTCGGATGCCTTAAAGAAATTCTATACTTAGAATTTTAGATGAGAAATTGTACAAGTTAGAAATTTGTCTAAGTACAGAAGTTTTCCCCTATCTGGAGAGTACTCGCCGAACAAAGCTGAACCTCACATTCCCGAAAATCACGTTTTCCTTCCGAAGTCGGTTGGGTTATATGCCCAAAAAGGTGAAGTCTATCGAGTACGGCCGACGAGGGCAGGCTAAAATTTGCCTAAAGGAACTTTGCCAACAATGAACGTTTACCCAAAGGTTGGCCGATGAAACGAGCAAAATATACCTTTCTAAAGTCCCCTGACCGAAAGTGGTCGGGACAACTAGGAAACAAAAAATTGCTCAAAAGACTTAACCAAATTATGAAGAACAATTCATTGAAGAAGGTCTTGGTACAAGGAGAAGGTTACAAGAAGAAAAACACAAAGAAAAAAGAATAAGGCAAAGGCCCTAGAATATCTAAGGGACCCCGGCGTCATGGGAAGCTCTGGATCCTGTGTCTTTGGCCGCCGCCTTCGGTGCAGGAGGAGGGGCAAATGGCAGGTTGAGGAGCTCAACTTTCGACCAAGTCCACCGAGGACCCTCGGGAATATCTAGGGTAGCCAAAAAGGAAAAGTCGAGGTCCAGATATTTCTTCAGAAATTGGTGACGAGCTAGGCAGAAGCCGTCCTGAAAGGAAACCTTGGTCGCCTGAACGGCTTTGTCTTTTTCTACGTCCAAGTCGTCCGCCTCATTCTGAAGATCCGAAACCTCCTTCCGAAGATCTGCAACCTCCTTCTCCAGCTCCTTTATCTTCTTCTTCTTCTTTGAATCCTTCTTCAGCGAGTCGACCTTGGCTTGAAGTTCGGTGTTGTCAGCAAGAGCCTTCGTCAGGAGAGTAGCCTCTTCTTCTTTCTCCTTCTGAATGGCCTCGTTGGCCGAGGATAAGCTCACAACCTTCTCACCAAGGTCAGACATCTTCTTGGAGAAATCCTTCAAGAGCTCCTCTTGGCCCTTCAAGAATTCCTCCCGAAGCTTGGCAACCCTCTCCTTGGCTATTCGGCTCAACTTGGTGTTCGTCACAACCGAGTTAGCGCAGAAGACCTTGGCCTTTGCTAATTTATCTTCGGCCCAAGCTCGGACCGAAGACTGCTTTGCTGCCCAAGCTCGAAGGTATCCACTATACCCCAGGAGCTACAAAAAAGAAGGTACTTAGTGAAATTTACACAAGGAAAGCCAAAACACTTAGACAAAAAAGTGGGAGGAAAAATGAAGAGGCCTGAAGAACTACCTGGGCAGCATGCTCGGAAACCTTAGCGGCAAGGGTATCCTCGGAGGCACACTCCTCGGCAACTGCCTTGAAGGAAGCCTGAGTGAGCACGCCCCTCGCCATCTGAGGAGCCATTTCCCGGCAATCCTCGGAGAACAGGTTCATGTCCTCCGTGAAAGACCAGAACGGCTCCCTTGGGACTTTGTCCTTCGGGATGTGGGAATCCCAAAGAGCCCGCCTTCAGGCATGCTAAACCATCCAAGCTGAGGGCGCCAGATCCTCTGCAAAATAAAAAAAGCGTAAGTCAGACAAAGCTCCTTAACTATACAAGTTATGAGGATACGAGTATTAAAAAGGGGTAAGAGACAAACCAGGCGCAACCTCAGCAACGTCATCATCGGAGTCCCGGACCTCCTCCACGTCGGAAGGAATATGCTTGCCTTTGTCCCTTCGGCGTTTTTCCAACTCCTCAGCAGAGGGAACCCCTGCCAAAGAGCCCAAAAGATCCACCGACGTGGCGGGACTCAAAGAAGCAGGAACAGTGACCACCCCGGTAGGAACCTCGGCGGTAGTATCAAGCTCGGGGGGAGTTTCAGGCTCGGCGGGAGTTTCAGGCTTGGTGGAAGTTGCAATGTCACCGCCGACCTCCGCCACATCCTCCGGGGGTGGAAGAAGGGTGTCCTGCTTTGCCTTCTTGGCCGAAGACGGTCCGCTCCCAGTAGTCTTGCGCCTCTTGGAGACGCCTTTCTTCGTTTGTTCTCCCTTCTCGGCCTGACCAAGGAAGAGAGACTTATAGTAGGCAGCAGACTCGTCGCCCATCTCTGAAAAAGAGGGAAAACATCAGTGTGAGTCCAGACAGGCACTTATGCTGAAAACTTTGAAAGGAAACTTACTTTCAAAAAAGGCTTCGTAAGTGAGCTCGCTTCAAAGGAGCTTCACTAGCCAAGAGTCCTTCCCCTCGGTAGCAGGAGCTGGCATGCCGAGATCCGTCTTATGCTCCTTAACTACCCCCAACTCCCGAAGGACCTCCTCGGTCATGAGCTTCCACATGATGGGGAAGGGGTAGAGAGAGCGTGGAGGGACCTCGGCATCCCAGTCGGCGACAGCCCGGATACGTCTGTCGAAGTCCTCAAACCTCACCGCCAACTCGGGAGTTAGCAACTTCTTGGGATCCATGACATCCGTCTCCAGCTTTCCCCGAGCCCACTTAGTCGGAACATGCGACCAGGCCTCCGCCACCTTTAGGAAGAAGAACTTCCTTTGCCACCCCCGCCAGCTATCCTTGGTAGCGAAGGTGAACATGAATTTTTTGCTCCCAGATCCCCGAGGTAGCATGAAATAAAAGCCACCCTTCGGAACCGGATAGAGCTTGTAATACTGCATGAACAGGATAAAATGGGGTTCTACCCCGAAGACCCCGCACATGCAGAGAAAGGCGTTGAAATAGCAGTAAGAGTTGGGAGGAAGTTGATTCACGGCTATGCCATGAAATTGGCAGAAGTCGCAAATCATCTTCGGCGGAGGAAACCGAAGTCCGGCCTTCAGTTGGGCTCAAAAAATGGTAACCTCGTCGTCCCGGTTCATAAAGCTAAAGTGGCCGAGGTGGGGTAACCTTGTGGTGGCGTAGGAGGGAAGGAAAAATTTGGCTGTCCACTTCTCTAATTTCTCAGAAGTGGAGCAGCAAGGGTGAGACATAAGAGGTTGCCAGCTCTCGGGAATAGGCGAAGACATGGTTGGCCAAAAAAGAGACTTCGAAAAGAAGAAAAATGACTTCGGGAAGCTAAAAGAAAAGCAGAAACCGAAGGATCTCTAGAGTCAGAACCCACCAAAAGTCTTGCCGAAGTCAGGGTTTGTGGACGCCGTCGTGAAAGGTGGCCGAAAGAAGCGCCGCCGTTAATACCGCCGCAAAAAAGGGAGAGAAGGCACAAGAGCAGACGAGAGCAAAGTGAGAGCAAAGAAAAACAAATGAAGAGTATGACAGGAGGAGGCTTATATAGATCGAGGAAGGGTAGCCAAAAGGGCGTCATAATTGCTGCGCGAAGGCGAAACGTCGCCATAATTGCCCCTCGCACGTGAAAAGACGTACCCATCCCAACCAGCACCTGCCACGTGTCGCCCGTCACGAGAAACTAGGACGCATTTTCTGACATCTTGAAAACCCGGGTGCACCGCTCCAGACTGACACGCCTAGTTTCAAGACGTGACGGTCCACTAGCCTATGGCAGGAAAAGTAAAGAGGTTGGGTATCTCGAGAACACCAAAGGGCAGACAGGTGACACCTGTCCGAACAAAGCATATCCCCTAGGTGGCGAAGTGCCTCCCCTGCGAACGTCACACTCCGAGTCCTGAAAAGCGCCCCCAAAAGGACCACTAGCCGAAGCCTCCACTCCGGCTTTCTGAGGGGGGGCATGTGATAGCCGAAGTGCTATCGCCCTGGTCACCTGACGACCCCGGAAAGGAGGGAGCCAGACACCTGAGGTACACGACCTCGGTAGCCCGCCAATTCCAACTTCGGGAAACTAGCGTATCGCCTCCCTCGGGAAGGCGACCGAACCAGCTTCGGGGGATAAGAACCAGCTACCTTTTGCAGGAGAAAGTCCCCCGATGGACTAACTTCGGAGCCAGGGAATACCCCGAAGCACCAGTCTGACTCCGGGAAAAGGCCCCTCACTCCGAAAGGAGACATCAACCAAGTGGACCTCGGAGGTACGGCAGGAGCCATCAAGGAGTCTCTGACATTCCGCCCGCACACCCTGCACGCCGCCCTCATATGCACTCTGACACGCCGCCACTGCCCACGTCCTGTCATGTAGGGCTACGCTTGTCACAGCTCGTGGCCCGAGGAGCCTGCAAGCGGCTAGGGGCCCCCACGCCCAGAAGTACGGATGACATCCGTCCATACACGTGTCACAATCCGAAGGGCTCACCCCCTCTTATATATATCAGGGGAATGGTCTCAATGGTGGGGGGGTGGGGCTGGATCTCTCTCCTCTGGGGCACCTCCCAAAATCCTCTCCTTTAAGCCCCCAGGAAAACACGGCAGGCAAAAGTCTCTTGTGCTTACTACTCCCTCTCCACCTCTCAAAGCACTGACTTGGGCGTCGGAGGCTCCTCCCTGGAAAAAGACTCCAAGGACCTCCTAATCCCTGTTTTCTGAGTGTTTCAGGCAGGTCCTCCTGAGGAATCCCTTTTTCGGGCTCTCTCCCATACCGGAAGTCCTTTTCGGCCTCACCGTGCTTGCCACACGAAGATGCTGCAGGCCATCACAGGTGATCCACACAGAGCACCTTCTTTCGGGACTCGTCTGCACCTCCTGAAGTCCCTGCTGCATTCACCACGACACACAGTGGAGATGATGCTGTTGGTCATCAGTACTAAAGGTCGTAGTCATCGTGGACTTAGCCAAAATTACGGAAATAAAGTTCCATTGAAAGAGGTAATACAAAAGAAAAAAGAAGAAGAAACTATGTCCTATCCGTTATCAGGCCCATCATCGAGCTCCTCGGTGTTAGCACCCTCTTCATCTGCCTCCTCGACATCCTTGTCTTCAGCACCGTCAGCATCTTCATCATTAACAGCCGAAGGTGGAAGGGCAACGATGTTGAGGTGCTCAATTTTTAACCAGGGTGAAGACAGTCCTTCGGGAATGTCAAGGGCCCTTAAAAAGGAGATATCGAGGTCTGATTATTGTGAAAGGACATCATGGCAAGCAAGGCAGAAGCCATCTTGAAATAAGAACTTGGATGCCTCATCTGACTTTGCCTTTTCAACATTCAGGCCCTCCAGCTCCTTCTTCAACACCTCAACCTCCTTCTTCAACTTCTTCTTCTTCTTCTTCCTCTCCTTCTTGAGTCGCTCAATCTTGGTGAGGAATTCGACATTACTCTCCAGCTACTTACTGAGGTTTGCTACTGCACCTTCTTTTTGCATTTGAAAGGCCTCCCCCTCCGAAGTCAGTTCAACCACCCTGCCTCGAGGTCAGATATTTTTTGGGAGCATTTGTCAAGGAGCCTCCTCTAGCCCTCTAGCACTTCCTGGCAAAGCTTGGCCAGGTCCTCCCTCGCGATCTTGTTAAGCTCGCCGTATTTCAAGACCGACCTCACAAATAATTCCTTGGCCTTAGCCAAGTTCTACTCTAACTGACTTCAAATGGCAAACTGTTTCACCGCCCAAGCCTGAACATAGTCCCCATATGCCAGTAGCTACAAGTGGAAAAATACTTGATGTAAGGCACAACAAGTTGGAAGACTTTGAAAAATCAAAATTTTTCTAGGTACAAGGGGCCACCTTAGCAACATGCCCGGTCTTTCGAGCAGCGAGGATCTCCTCATTCGAGCAGTCATCGATCAATGTTTAGAATGTGGCATTTGTCACGAGGCCCCTTGCCATCTGAGGGACCATCTTTTGACAATCTTTAGAGAAATGATCTTTGTGAAGATCCAGAAGGGTTCCCTCGGGACCTCTCATTCAGATTCTTTGAGCACCAAATGGCCCTCCACCAAAGGTGGTCTGTCATCCATACAGTTTGGGCCATATCTTCTACAAAGTCACACCAAAGTTCCCTTATAACATTATCCTTTACCCATTCATCTACAAGGTCTAAAAAACCAAAAAATCCAAAACTCATAGATGAATGGCTAAGAGACAAACCTGGCACGGGTTCGGCATCATCTCCGTCAGAGTCGCTGACATCATGGACCTCGGCAAAAACCTCATTACCCTTCCTCTTTTGGCGTTCTTCCTGTTCTTCCATGAAAATCTCCCCGAGAAAGGTTCCCAAGGTCTCTGTAGTAACATCAGGGTTTAGCGGGACAGAAAAGACTAATGTTCCTCAGGGGGGATCTGAGCGCTTAGCAAAAATGCCTTTATCCACCGTAGTGTCTTTAGGGGGAGGAGGGAGAGAGTCCTCCTTCATCTTCTTTGTCTTAAGCGTTACCGAAGACTAACCAAAGGGCCCCTTCTTTCTTTTGGGAGACTTATTCTTTTTCTCCCTTTTCTCGGCTTGATTGAGGAAGAGACTCTTGTAGAAGGCTACTGATTTATCATCCACCTCTACAAATAAAAAGACATCAGTGTAAGTACAGAGAAATTCCCAAAAAAAGTGGGAAAAAAGCTTACTCTCCACAAATGTTGAGTAAGTAGGTTTGCACCGAAGAAGCATGACAAGCCAAGACTTCTTCCCATCCACCGTTGGTTTCGGCATTTTTTTTTCTGGAATGTGTCCCTTGATAACCTTGAGCTGCAAGACGCTCGGTCGCTCAGATCTCTTCTGTCCTACAGGCTGTTTCCCGAGGGGAGTATTTTCTGTGGACGATTCTTCGCGTGAATCTCCGCTTCCCAAACTGCAATGAGTAGCCTTCGGGCTTCTCTCCCGAGGGCGTGCTGGTGAGGGAGGTCTCTGGGCCTGTGCTTGCTGTGGCCACCTTCGGTCGATCTGGTGTGTCATTTCAGACACGACCGAACGCTGAAAGTCTTTTAGGAAGCTCATAGTGATTACTAGAGGGCGGTCTTCCTCGGGCACAGAAGTCCCTAGGAGTGTTTGCTCAGCAGCCGGTTGTGTCTCAGGCGCGGACGGGGACTTTGGGAGCCCCCTGTCCTTAGAACGTCGAGTTTCAACGACGGCGATCTCAGAGCGGGTTCCCACAGACGGCGCCAAATGATGGCCGGGGGCCTCATTGTTTAGAGTCATGATGACTGGTGGAGAGACTTCTAGGAGGAAGAATGCCTGGAGGATGGTTCACCCAAGGGAGTGTGCTGAAAGTCCAGAAACAAAGGGTTAGAAGGCCCCCGGAATGTGTTTCCGGGGGGGGGGGGGGGGGGGAGCCTCCAACGCCCAAATCAGTGGTGGCTGAGAAAAGGCAGAGGAAATAGCACAAAGGGGCTGAAGAGTCTCGCATGGTGATTTTCTCAGAGTCTGGGAGTCAGACCTTTTGCCCACCAGCCTCCTGCCAAGTATTTATTTCCTGGTATTTATAGGAGTGCTTAGCCCGTTCAGATCACGACACGTGTTCGGTCGGATGTTCTCTGAGTTTTTTGCCGTAGGGGACAGATAGCTGGTAGTAGGTTGCCTTGAGCCTTGTGCTGAGATGGGCCATGTTGTGATTTTGACAGCGTCAGCGTGTCAGAGCGCCTTTTGAGGCGGCTTATGGCGTCTGTGAAAGGACGTGTCAGAGGCTTCCTTAAATGCTTCTACCGTACTCCCGAGGTCCCTAGGTGAGGTCGTCCTTTGGTACGGACGGTGCCTCTTCGGAGAACACGCACTCAGTTCGGGGGTTCCCAGCTTCAGGGAGTTCCGCCTTTGGGGAGATCATGTTCGGCCCACGATAGCTGGTGCCTCTTTTCCGAAGGCGATCTATTACAACCTCGGGGGGTAAGTAGTATCCTCAAGTTTCCTGGCGTGCCGGGCTCGGAGCTCTTCGGCTATCTCCCGAGGTGTATGATCCCACCTTCTCTCGGGTAGTGCCAGTTTCTTCTGGCCATTCTTATGGCAGGGAGTTCAGCAAGATAGAGGCGATAGCCTTTGGCTATCAAGAAGCAAGAGCCACTACCACTAACTTGTAATACAAGCAAGGCTGTAAAGGATAACTTGCAATTCAAGCAAGGCAAACACTTTTGTAATTAAGTATCTAGGATGTGTACTAATCAAGTGTGGTACTTAGTATATGGTAACCGAGAAGCGCAAGATTCCTTAAGGTTTGAAAATCAAAGTTTGGATGCAAATGAGCACTCACCCATGAATAATGCGTAAGAGGTTCACAACATGAAACACATCCAACAATCACATAAGCATGCCATGAATTGGGCCATAAGCATTCAACATGTACAATCCCCAAGGTCATCAATAACCAAGCATAACTTGGTAACAAAAACTCCAAGTACAGCAAAACCTAAGTGTACTCGAGACTACTTCTATAAACACAAAAGGTAATCCAAAGTGTACACTTAACTTGACCACATGCCAAGACTACCCCATTTACAAACTCACCAAGTCATGCTTACTCCCCCCCCAAGAACCTACTCACCAAAGAGTACCTTGAGTGTGCCATAAAGAAGCACACACTGTAGTACAAGGCCTATAGCCATGTTCATAGTCATGAAGGTGAAAACCACTATCAGAGCAATAGTCCACACATCCATAGCTGCACTCCTAGAAGTATCCCACACTAATCAAGCCTACAAAACTTAGAACACGAGTCTCGGCCAAACATTAACTACATAAGACTTGTGAATGTATAATCATAATTATAAGCCAAGCACTCATTGGCACTTACCTTGAACTCTAAGGTAACTAGTAATCAAGCAAAATCCACACAACCTCAACTACTCAAGCTGAAAGTCTTTTCCTGAAACACAAATGTATGGGCAATGAGTAACAATTACTCAGAAGGGTTCACTACCATAACAACTCATTTATGAGTTTATTTAGTTAAGCCGAGTATCAAACTCAAGGCTTAACCTCCTCAAGCTTATAATGTCCTGCAAAAGAAAACATAAAAACACCAAAACACCAGCATTATACAAAATACAATAATAACCGAGGCGTATAAGCATGAACATAAATGTAATGGGTTAGCAAGCACAACGAAATCACTTAAGCACACAAGGTACACACTCACAAACCACAATGTTCATTCAGCCGAAAGCCTAGCATGTGCCCTTGTGCATCAATGCACACAATTCTTCATAATTTAATCCACCATCCACTAGAGCTCCGAAACATCTAGCAAGTTGGCCTCACTTACTAGAATTTCTAGCACATGCCATTACTTGATTAGCTAACCAATTCTCATAAAATTGAATCACCTCATTATGCCCATCAAGTAACTAAGGTCATTTAGCACATTCTAACTATCACTTAGCCACTCTAGTACTTGAATCATGGTACATTACCAAGCAAACAAGTAGCCATGAACCCTACCTTTCCAAACAAAGCTTGAGTCTCCTCAGTTAATGCTTGAACATCGAAGCTTAACTTTAACTTCCCAACCGAGATTGCCTAACATAATTTGTTCATTAATTAGCCATCAAAATTACTTGCTCATGGAATCTTTACCAAGTAAACAAGTAAATTTGTGAATTCCTACCTCAAATACAAAGCTCAAGCTTTCGGTTGTAATTAAGCATCCAAAACTGGAATGTCTTTCAAACTAAGATGGCCTAGCACATTTTAACTATCAATTAGTCACCAATATTACTTGTTCATGGAATCTATACCATGCATTCAAGTAATTTGTGAATATCTACCTCAATCCGAAGCTTGAATGTCTCGGCTTCCCCTTGCAACTTCAAAATCCATGCTTTAACTTGAACTTCTAGGTCGCCTAGTGCCGAAAATGAGTAAACCAAGCTTGATTCTTTCTTCAAGCTTCAATTTTACCATAATTTGGCACAAAATTGGTAGCGACCATTCAAGAGCAATAAGAACCAGTTTCGGCCTTGCAAAAGTGGGAGTTAAGCCCGAAATGATGGCAATTGGTTTAGTGGAAGCATGCAAATTGCGGTAATGAGCCAAATGGCACTAAAATGGCCTAATGCCCATTCTTGGCCTCATTAACTTTGCATGGCACAATTAAGTCCTCAAGAATTTATAGTCTCATTTAAATCACCCGGTTAAAAGTACAAAAATGGCAACAAAGCTTTGTTTCCCGCTATGATCAATCTAATCATTTCCCATGTGCAATTTGGACCCGAGACTTCTTGGCTTTGCACTCATATTACTGTACATATTTTTGATCAAGTCCTCCAGTTTTATTTCTCGCCTCTCATCTCATACTTAGCTTTCATGTGTAAAAATTTCATTTGCATGAACTCAGTTCTACCCATACTTTTGTTCACCCTTTTTAATCAAGTCCCTCAAGCTTCTCATGACATTTTATTTGTATTTCTTTTATTTTCTTGGCCTAGGCCAAGCACTGAGGGATGAACCTTACAAAACCTTTCGCCGGAGAAGCCCATCGCCATACAAAAGGTCACCGTCCCTTCACCAGTGAAGTTATTCCCCGAAGAGGAGATGTCGCTCCCCGTTGCCGGACACTCCCAAGCAACAGGAAGAAGCCAGTACTACCACCCTCATGGAGAAGATCCTCGAGAGGCTCGACAAGGTAGAAAGGTAGGTGTCCTGGAAGCCTGTTTGGTCGAGGTTGTCGGAGACCTTCACCGGAAGGGAGTCCCCGTTCATTCGAGCAGTAGTTGAGGCGCCCATGCCTAGCAACTTTTGATTACCTCACCTAGAGAGGTGTGATGTGTTAGGCTCACCTCCTAAGTGCTTGGCTTAGGCTAAGAAACATAAAGGAAACATAAAGGACTGAAGTGAAGGACTAAGGGAACTAGTACAGTGATGTATGTGCAAAGTTGGAAACTTTCAGGACTTAACTGCACATAGAAACTGGACTATGGGAAAACAGACAGAAATCCAAGAAAGGGGACTAAATTGTACACTTAGATTGGTGGTATAATTAAAACTACAAACTTCAAGATAGTGATTTCGGCCATGCAAGTTTATTTGATGACTAGTGCAAGACTAGGTGAAGTTTAGTGGACAACAATGATAACTAGTCATGTCTTGTCTACCACTAATGAACTATTCATTATTTAACTAGTTAAACTAACTAGTGTTCACACTAGTCTTATGGCCGATTTTATAAGGGAATTATGGCACTTTGGTACATGTGTTTGACATGTGCATGGCATTATAGGCCATGAAGTGACTTAAATGTCAAGTTAGACACATGTTTTAGTGGCGGCATTGTGGTCATGTGAAGTTGAAGGCTACATTGAACCATGCAAATTAATGGAAGACAAAAGTTAGCATATTTGCCAACTATTGCACAAGTGTCCTATGGCCGGACTTAGTCAAGGCCATTTGTTTTGCCATTTCGGGCTTGTTCATCCTTTCTTGGCCGAGAGCTTGCTAGTCTAAGTTCTTGAGCTTTCTCTCTCAAATTGATCTTGAATTCAAGCATGTTTGGAGACAATTGAAGGAGGCAAGCTTGGTTTCGGCACTAGATCATTCCAATTCAAGCTTTGGATTTGAAGTTTCAAAGAAGGCTGAGCCAAATGAAGCTAGGGTTTGAGGTAATTCTTGATATTCCTTGATTACATGGTTTGAATTCCATGAACAAGGAGTTTAAGTGCTCAAGTGATGTTGTATTAAGCTAATTGAGCAAGTAATGTGTGGGTTTGAAAGTTTAGTGTTGGCCGAAAGTGATGGATGAGATAGCTTGGTGTTCTTCTTTGTTTTCATGGAATTTAATCCATGATTAAGGTTTATTGATGCCTATTTAACCTTGTGGTAGGCTAAATTGAGTGAAGAACATCAAATTGTGAAAGTTGGTGCTTGGCCGAATGCTTGATTGGAGGTAATTCCTTGTTCTTTCCTTGATTACATGGTAATGGTTCCATGAACAAGGTTTAATGATGACTAGATGATTATATGTTGGGCTAAATTGGTGAGGAACATCAATGTGTGGAAATGTACATTCGGCCGAGAGCATGAATTATAGTAACTTGGTGTTCCTCATCGAATACATGGTAATTAGTCCATGAATAACAGTTGTTGATGCCTAATTGTTGTTATGGTAGGCTATTGAGTGAAGAACACCTGGGCATTGAAAGTTGGATTGTGGCCGAGAGCATATTGAGGTAGGGTTCACTAACACTTGATATGCTTGGTGAATTACCATGGTTCAAGTGTTTAGAGTAGCTAAGTGATGGTTAAAATTTGCCAAATGACCTTAGTTGCTTGATGGGCTATTGAGAATACATTCAGTTCACAAGTTGATTAGCTAATTAACTATTGTACATGTGCTAGAAATGATAGTAAATGTGGCTTATTTGCTTGGCATTTTAGAGCTCTAAGTGGAAGCGGTGTGTTTGATGATGTTAGGTGTGCAAAGTGCACATGGGCACATGTATGGTATATTGGTCGAGAGCATTCGTACCTTCTTGCCCTAGCCTCCTAAAAGGAGAGCCGCATTCTTCTCTTGCAATTCCTTGGAGGACACAAGCTAGCACTGCGAGCATAAGAGAAACGCATCTGCCAGGATGTGGTGGAAGATTGGTGATCCCGAGAGGCTCGTGTGGATACCGTAGAGAGCTTGAACACGTCAACTGTTCAGGTTTGGTGATTCAACTCTACAGTTGGGTGAGAGATCTCAATTGAAAAGTAGGTATGAAAATTTTTGAACACCCGGTTTACCCCGTTTCACTTGGATCCTGGAGGGTTTTGGTTAAGTTTCGCTACGCTTGTTTGGCTCCCGAAACCCAGCAGATGACCCCCAGCTCTCGAAGAACCTCTTCGGTCATAAGGTTCCACTTGATGGGAAAGGGGTACAAGGAACGATGAGGAACCTCAGGGTCCCAGTCCGCGACACAGCGAATGCGCCTGTCGAAGTCCTCAAACTTCACTTCTAAGTTAAGGGTTATTAGCTCTCTGGGATCAACTACATCGGCATCCAGAGTCCCCGAGGCCCACCTGGTTGCCACATGTTTCCATGCCTCAGCAACCTTCAAAAAGAAAATTTTCTTCTGCCAACCCCGCCAACTGTCCTTCATCCCAAAGGTGAACACATACTTCTTGCTCCTGGATCCCTTAGGAAGCAAGAAGTCAAACCCACCCTTCAGGATAAGGTGAAGTTTGTAATACTACATGAACATGATGAAGTGGGGCTCTATCTCGAAGACCCCACATATGCAGAGGAAGGCGTTGAAGTAAAAATAGGAGTTTGGGGGAATTTGGTTTACAACTATGCAATGGAATTGGCAGAACTCGCAAACCATCTTCGGGGGAGGGAACCGAAGTCCAGCCTTCAGTTGGGCCCGAAAGACGGTAACCTCATCCGAATGGTACATGTAGCCAACCAAGCCTGGAGTTGGCAGCCTAGTAATGGCATAAGAGGGAAGAGAAAACTTAACTGACCATTTCTCCATTTTCTCCGAAGTGGTGTAGCACGAGTGAGAGCCGAGAGGAACCCAACTCTTGGGAATGGGATGAATAGTCATGAGTGGGACCGGAGAAGACATGTTCAAAGAAGAAGATGACTTCAAAAAAGTAGAAAAGACTATAAACACAAAAAACTGAAGGGCTTCGTAAAGGAGGACCCACCAAAACTCTTGCCGAAGTCGGGATTTGTGAACGCCATCGTGAAAACTAGCCAGAAATCGCTCTGCCGCTTGCACCGCCAAAAAAAAGAGGGAAACGCTTGACAGCAAACGAGAGCAAAATAGAAGCAAGAGAAAGCAAGGGAGGAGAACTCTGAGGAGAGAAAGGTTTATATAGGCTGAAAGGGGTAGGTGAATCATCGCCATAATTACCCCTCGAAGGCGAAGAGACGCAGTTGATGTAACCAATGCTACTGTCCACCAATTACTGTGTGACACATGTCGCATGACACAGGAAACGAGGACCGCCTCCTGACAGCACGAAGGCCTAGGCAAGCTTATATAAAGTGATGCATTTGTCTGATTATAAGGCATGATAATTCACTGACCTACTGCAGAAAATTAAAAGGGGAATACACACTTGGGAAGTACCAAGGGCCTAGCCAAGAAATGAGGAGTGACACTTATAAGCTACCTCAGCTAAGAAGACACACCCTCGAAGAACGATGTATCCCCTGGCTAAGAAGGCCAACAAGTTACATCTATTGTGACTGCTGTTTTCCACAACGAGCTCTCCAAAATGCTCTCAAAGACTCAACTCACAGAAGTTACAGCTTCGACTTTCCGAGGGGGGCATGTGATAGCTAATGGTTTACACTTGGATAGCTTCTAAGGATGATTGACAAGTACCACCCTCAGAGGTACATCTGACCAGCCTTGGAAGATGGATCATCACCACCCTCTGCAAGTAGTCACCACCCTCGGTGGCTAACACTACCAGAGGGACATACCACGCCACCCACGGTCAAGTGATCTGGCGACCTCGGGAGCCATCTCCCATCCTTGGCAGAATAGGGCATTCCCCGAAGGTCCTCTAGCCTATTGAAGAGCCTCCCCTATGGCCCTCGAGAGCAAAAATCGGACCAAGTGAGACCTATCAGCCGAAAAGGTCCTACTTCCCGAAGAAGGCCTAACACCGAATGAGTTCTCACTCAGATGAGACAAAGACGGTTAGGAACCTCTGACACATAGCCCTCCCACACGCCCCTGACCTTCGGCCAGAATGGCTATAGCAAGTTGAGGGTGCCTGTTCACGAACATACAGACCAAATTCTGCCGACCACGTGTCGTAATCTGAGACTTGCTGTAGTAGGAGGCCTTCTCCTCATGACCTCCTATAAATACTTGCGGAGAACCTTGATAAGTGTTAGGCACCTCTTGAGTGCTTGGCTTAGGCCAAGGAATATCAAGGAAAACCAAGGAAAATGAGAGAAAACAGAAAGGGGAAGTAAGAGAAGCTCCGGAGACTAGTACAGTGACTTATGTGCACAACTGGAGACTTTCAGGACTTAATTGCACATAGAAAATATACTATGGGAAAGCTGACAGAAAACAGAGAAAGGGGACTAAATTGTGCACTAAGTTAAGTGGTACAAGTGAAACCACAAGCTTAAGGATGGCATTGTTGGCCATGCAAAATTTTATGATGGCTAGTCCAAGACTAGACCATTTTTGGGAGACAACAATGATTGCTAGTCAAATTCTTGTCTACCACTAGTGTACTATTCACTAGTTACTAGTTAAGCTAACTAGTCATTAGTTTAGTTACATGGCCGGTTTTACAAGGGTACTTATGACATCTTGGTACTTGTGTTTATCATGTGCTTGGCATAATGGGCCAAGAATTGACTTGAGTGTCCATTTAACCACAAGTTTAAGGGCGGCATTGTACTTATATGGGCTTGGAAGACTACTTTGCACCATGCAAAATTGTGGAAGGCAAAGTTGGCATTCTAGCCAACTAAAAACACATGACTTTCGGCCGAAATCAAGTCCAAGGCCATTTGTTCATTTCGGGCTTGCTTGTTCTTGTTAAACCGAGAGTGTTCTTGAGAGTTCTTTCACATTTTGGCTTTGAAATCCAAGATTCTTGAAGATACTTGAAGGATTCAAGCTTGGAGAAGAGTGTTTCGGCTTGTGCTTGCTTGGAATCAAGCTTGGTTCTTGAAGATTCAAGGAAACCGAGCTTAATTGAGCTAGGGTTTTGAGGTAATGTCCATGTCTCCTTGAATTCATGGTAGTTCTTCCATGTACAAGGAACCTAAGTGCTCAATTGAAGATGTATTAAGTTAAATGAGCAAGAAATGCTTCGGTTTGAAAGTGGAATGTTGGCCGAATGTGATGAACAAGTGTTCTTGGTGTTCTTCTTGGAATTCATGGAAATTAATCCATGTGTGATGCTTGTTAATGATTATTTAACCTTGTGTTAGGTTGTTGGGGTGAAGAACACCAAGTTTGTGAAAGATAGTGTGTTGGCCGAAAGTGCACTTTGAGGTAATCATGTGTTCCTCATTTGATTTCATGGTATTAGTGCCATGGGCATTGGTTAGTGATACTTTGATGATCATATGTTGGATTGAATGGGTGAGGAACATTGTTATGTGAAATTGGGTTATATGGCCATGAGCTTGAAGTGGCATAATTTAGTGCCCATTGTTTGAATACATGGTAATGTTGCCATGAAACATTAGTTATTGATGTTTTGATGTGTATGTGTGGAGTTAGTTGATAGAGAACATATGTATGTGAAGGTGTGCACTTTGGCCGAGAACTTGATTTGGTATATCATGATGTACTTCAATGGGTTACATGGTAATTATGCCATGAGCATTGTCATTTGATGGCCACTTGATCATGTTTTGGGTTAGTTGGATGAATGACACAAATATGTGAAAATGTGTACTTTGGCCGAGAGCTTAGTTTATGGTAACATAGTGCATTTCACTTGGTTACTTGGTAATACTACTATGGAAAATGTTCATTGGTGATTAGAGTATCATGTGGTATGACAGAATGATGGGCAGTACATATATGGACATATTGGACACTTTGGCCGAGAGCTAAAGTGTGTGCATTCTAGTGTTCTTCATTTGAGTCATGGTAGTTTAATCCATGGATGTGTATGATGATGCCTATGTGTTGTTATGCTAGGCGTTGTGATTAAAGAGCACTTGGACATTTGAAACTTGGTTGAGACCGAGAGCTATTTGAGGTAGGGTTCACTGGCACTTGACTTTGCCTGGTAATATACACCATGAATCAAGTGTCTAGACTGGCTAAGTGATGGTTAAACTTGCCAAATGACCTTAGTTTCTTGATGGGCTTAGTGTTTATACTTGGTTGCTTGTTGATTAGCTAATTAACTATGGTACATGTACTAGAAATGCAAGTAAATGTGGCCTATTTGCTTGGCATTTTGGGAGCTCCAAATGGAAATGGTGTATTGGTAAGTTTGTGTGCAAGAAATGCACATGGGTACATGTATGGCTTATATGGCCGAGAGCAACATTGTGGAGTGTGTGTGTGTACTTGTGTGCTTTGGTGTTTCCTTGTGCATGCTAACCCCACTTATGAAATATTTGACTTATTTATCTGTCTTGTATATGTATATGCCTGTTTTTCTTGTCTTGGTGTTTGTTTTGCAGGCTAAGCTAACTAATGGGAGGTTAAGCTTTGAGAGTGATTACTCAGCTTAACTAAATAGACTCAATATGAGTTGTATATGTTTTAAGTGAATCCTATTGAGTTATATGCTCACTGCCCATCCTTTATTTTTCAGGCAAGGACATTCGGCCTGAGTAAGGCTAAGCTGCTTGTGTGTGTGCTTAGTGTTTATATTTGCTTGTTTTGTAAGGTATGCCCCAATGTGTGCTTGGCTTAGCATTTTGATTTCATTATAAGTCTTATTCCTTGATTGGCCGAGACTTATAGTTGAAGTTTGCAGGCAGTAGTTGGAGACTTGTCTAGGAGAGCTATGGATACCTGGACTGTAGCTTTGATCATAGTGTTTTCCTTCATGACCATGAATCAAGCCATTGGGTTGGTGTTGCAGTGTGTACTCTTGTATGGCATACTTAAGGTCATGTTTGACCATTAGGAGTCTTGGCATGTAATAACTTGGCATAAATACTTTTGGTTTCTTGGCATGTGTAGCCATGTTATGGTTGCTAGGTAGACTACCCTTTTGTGTTTATATGTGTAGTCTTTAGTGCCTAGACTCATGTTGCTTGAATGGGTTTTGTATGCCAAGTTCTATATGGACTAAGGATGGCGTTATGCTTGCTTATGTATGTTGGATGTTATGGGCCAAGGTTTGGCACTTGTATGTGAATAGTTGGGGCCTTACAACAAGAAAATATTGTGCATAAGTATGTGTACCTTAATTGGCCGAGAGCATCATGCACATTTTGTATGTGGTTTTTCAAAATCTGAACCAAATCTTGTGGGCTTCTTGGTTGCCATATAGTTAGTACACTTGATGCACACCATTTATGCACTTAAATTGCATTAAGTGTTGCCTTGCTTGTTGTGCAAGAAATCAATTGAATCCTTGCTTGTGGAGCAAGTTAAGGGTTTGGGCCTTGCCCTTGCTGCAAGTTGATAATGGATCTTTATTAAAGCCACCTGGGCCACCTCCCAGGCCTCATAACTTAAGAAAATAAGACTTAAAAGTTGCCATTGCTTGCTTGGCCGAGAACTAGAACCTAATTTTATAGTTGGGCTTGTGAGCTAGTTTAGGAACTTTTAGGCCAGGGCCTGAGCGAGGTGTGACAGGCTTTGTTTGGTATCAGAGCCTGCTTGATACTATGATCAGAGTTTAGCCTAGACAGAGTCTCCTTTAGGGTTAACTTGAATAAGACTTGTATTATTTGGATATATGTGAATATCTGCAATTGAAAGTGCAGGATGAGAACCAGGGGCAGGGACAAGGATTCCCTGAGACAAGAACAGGAAACTGCAGCCCATGATGTTGAGGGCTTGCCAGAAAATGTGCCTGAGACCCAGGCAGAAGAAATGGGTCATAATGGGGCTCAAGAGCCCACTGCCAGGTACCAAGCACCTGGACCAAGCAGAGACAGACAAGAGAGAATGGAAGTGATGATGGAGTCACTACATGCTACTGTGGCTCAATTAGTGCTGGGAATGCAATCCTTGGCTAGAGGCCAAGCCCAGAATCAGGAAGAAGTAGACCTAGCAGAAGCAGTAGGCAGGAGGAGAAGGAGGCCTGGCAAAGAGCCAGTGGGTTATGATCAATCCAGCAGAGCTGGAGGAAACCAAGAGGAGGAAGATGTAGATGAAGAAAGGAGACATCCTAGGGCCAGGAGATTGAGGTCAGAAGTGAGGCAGGAGCCCAGAGTTGAGGTGGAAGAGGAGGAGGATGACAGCCCAGATATTGAAGAGAGGGATGCCTATATTTACTTAAGAGGGACTGAACCCTCTACAGAGGAGACCACAGTAAGAAGCAAGTCAAGCAGGTCTTCTAAAGAAAAGTCTAGCAGCAGGGAGGAAAGCAGGAGTAGGCATAGGAGAAGAGGACTGAAGGAGGGCCAGTTGGAGGGGTTTCTGGCACTAAAGCCTCCAGTCTTCAGGGGAGGATGTGACCCAAAGGAGGCAGAGTTCTGGGTATATCAGTTGGAGAAGATTTTAGAGAGAATGGAGGTTACTTCAACACAGACGGTATTGCTAGCCACTTTTAGGCTAGAGGGGAATGTAGAGCTCTGGTGGAGAGCAGTACAGAAGAGTTACCAGGAGAGGAACCAGAGGAGGCCTCTAGATAAGAGAAGAGCTATGAGGTGGGCTGACTTCCTCAGAGTCTTCAGGCAGCACTATGTCAGCGAGGCACAGAGAGATCAGAAGCAGGTTGAATTTGATCAACTGGAGCAAGGGAACCTCAGTGTGCTGGAGTATGAGCAGAGGTTCAATAGTTTGATCAGATATGCCCCACAATATGAAGGGCAAGAGGAGCTGAGAACAAAAAGGTTCATCAGGGGGCTGAGACCAGAACTGAGGCAGATCCTCAGAGCAATTGGAGCCAGAGACTACTATACAGTCATGCAGAGTGCTTTTTCTCTAGAACAGGAATTCCAGGAACAATATAAAAGTGGGCCTGGAAGTGGTAGTGGAACCAAGAAAGGCCAGACATCAAAGAGGCCGAGAGATGAAAGAGATGCAGGAGGAAGTAGGAAAGAAAACAGGAAGGATAGAGGACCACAGTTACAGCAGTATGGTCTTCAGTGCAGCACTTGTGGGAAGTTTCATGGCAATAAGCCATGCTTTAAAGCTTCCACAGCGTGCCACAGGTGTGGAGCCCCAGATCACTGGGTGAGGGATTGCCCAAAAAGGGGTAAAGGCAGCAAGAAATTACTGGGAACCTTTAGTCCTAGAGGACCTAGAGGACAGCTGCCCATGCCCCAGTTGAGGACACAGGGGCCAGGCCAGGGTGGAAAGCCAGCACCTAGAGTTCCTCAAGAGCAAAGAAGGCCTGGTACTCTTCCAGGAAGTGTGTTTCAACTGGAATCTTCTAGGAGAGCACAAGAAACACATGAGGCCAAAAATGCTGAGAGAGAAACTAGTCAGCAAAAGACTAGCAGAAGGGCTCTAAAAGGTACAATTTACCTTAATGGCCAACTAGTATCTGTTCTGTTTGACACTGGAGCTTCATTGTCTATAGTGTCTAATAGCTTGGTTAAGACCATGAATCTAGAAGTAAAATATATGACCAATATGTAATTGGTAAGAACTGCTGGCAATGAAGTCTTGTTTGCTTATTACATGGTAGAAGACTATGAAATACAAATAGGCAAGCTGAAATTGAGAACTAACCTCATAGTGCTAGAGACACATGATTATGATGTGATCTTAGGCATGAATTGGCTAGGAGAAAACAAAGTAGTTATTGATTGTCAGGCTAGACAATTGTTATTGCCTAGTGGTTTAGCCTATGATTTGGACAGGTCCTTGGAGTTAGCCAAGGATAGCCACCTAAAAGTGCTGGAGATGATAACTCCAGAAGGTGAGCAGGATTGCCTGGTACTGAATGACCAGGAAATATCTGAAGAACTTAGGAAAATACCTGTGGTTCAGGATTTTCCAGGGGTCTTTCCTACAGACCTACCTGGTTTGCCGCCCTCGAGAGAGGCGGAGTTTGAAATTAAGCTGGTGCCAGGAGCAGCGCCAGTGTCTACTGCTCCATACAAGATGCCAGTGCCTGAGATGGTAGAACTCAGGAAGAAGATGGATGAACTACTGGAAAAAGGGTTCATTAGACCCAGTGTGTCTCCTTGGGGGGCACCTGTGTTGTTTGTGAAAAGGAAGGATGGAACCCTTAGGCTCTGTATAGACTACAGAAAGCTGAATGCATTGACCATGAAGAATAAGTATCCTCTCCCAAGGATAGAGGATCTATTTGATCAATTAAAAGGAGCCAGGGTGTTCTCCAAAATTGATCTAAGGTCTGGATATTTCTAGCTAAGGGTAAAGGAGGATGACATACCTAAGACCGCTTTCAGAACTAGGTATGGTCATTTTGAATATACAGTGATGCCATTTGGGCTCACTAATGCACCTGCATTCTTTATGGGCTTGATGCAGAGGGTGTTCAGGGCACACCTGGACCACTTTGTGGTGGTGTTCATTGATGATATCTTGGTATATTCCAAGGATGAAGAAACTCATAAGGAACACCTTAAAGTAGTGCTTGGATTACTCCAAGAACATCAGCTTTATGGAAAGCTGAGTAAGTGTAAATTTTGGACAAAGGAAATTGGGTTTCTGGGTCATCTGATAAATGATCAAGGATTGGCTGTAGATCTTGAAAAGGTAAGATCAATCCTTGGCCAAGATCCATATTTGACCACAACCTGAGTCAGCTTTGGCTTTTCTCTCAAGTTACAGCTATTTAGGTAGGCAACTCATTGCCAATTGCATCTTATGCAACTCTTGGATAGTTGGGTGAACAACACTTGTCCAAGCTCATCTCATGAACTTAAGCCCAACTCTATGCCTCTAAGTCCCTAATCCTATTAGGGTGACTTAGTTAAGTCGAACCCAAAGTTAGCAGTTTGGATATCACTATTATCCCATCGCGCCTTACCAAGATGAACATCCTCCTCCAGTATTTGAACTCTTAGGTTGTCCTTTTCAGGCACATACAACCTATTTTTGAAATATAACATTCCCTGCTTGAAGGAAAAACCCTAGAATAGTTCTCCCTTACTTTTGCCAGAAATCAACTCTAGCTCCTCATCACCAACTTGAGCTTCCCTAATGAGCTCTTTCCACTCTGGTGTAATAGTGAGTACTTTCATCTGCACACTTTCCTTAGCCAACCATTGGCCTGCTAACTGAGTAATACTCAGGCTTTCTGCCTTATGCTCAATCTCACCACCTTTGAGTATTCCAGTATAGTTTCTACTCAAGGCATCTGCCACTGCATTGGCTTTCCCAGCTATGTACTCAATTACACAGTCCTTTTGTGTGAAAAGGTACTTGAGACTTTTGTGGTCTGTAAACACTTGGAATTTATTACCAAGAAGATAATGCCTCCACTGCTTGAGGGCAAAGACCACTGCTGCCAGCTCCAGGTCATGCACTGGATATTTCTTTTCATGTGGTCTCAATTGTCTAGACCCAAAAGCAATGGCTTGCTTTTCTTTCATTAAAACACAACCTAGTCCTACATGAGAGCCATCTGTAAATACCTCATATTCCTTTTCAGGATTAGGCAGGACCAGTACAGGAGCTGTTGTCAGCCTCCTTTTTAGCTCTTGAAAGCTTTCTTCACACTTAGGCTCCCAGACAAATTTCTGGTTCTTTCTAGTTAACTGAGTCATAGGAGCTGCTAATACAGAAAACTTTGGCACAAATCTTCTGTAGTAGCCAGCTAACCCCAGGAAGCTTCTGACTTCCCTTACACACTGGGGCTCACTAACACTTGATTATGCTTGGTGAATTACCATGGTTTAAGTGTTTAGAGTGGCTAAGTGATGGTTAAAATTTGCCAAATGACCTTAGTTGCTTGATGGGCTATTGAGATTACATTCTACTTGTTGATTAGCTAATTAACTAATGTAGATGTACTAGAAATGCAAGTAAATGTGGCCTATTTGCTTAGCATTTTGGAGCTTTAAGTGGAAGTGGAGTGTTTGATGGTGTTTTGTATGCAAAGTGCACATGGGTACATGTATGGTATATTTGGCCGAGAGCAATATGTGGTGTGTGAGTGTGTTATTGTGTGCTTGGGTGCTTTCCTTGTGCTTGCTAACCCAATTTATGATATTGTGGATTATATGCCATGGTTAGTTATCATGTATATGTATATGCTTGGTTTTCCTTGTCTTTGTGTTTGTTTTGCAGGTTGAGCTAAGCTAATGGGAGGTTAAGCTTTGAGTGAATACTCAGCTTAACTAAATAGACTCTTAATTGAGTTGTATTATAAAAGTGAATCCTACTGAGTTTTACTCACTGCCCATCCTATTTGTTTTTCAGGCAAAGACATTCAGCCTAAGTAGTGCTAAATTGCTTTGTGCTTGAGTTTAGTACTAGTTTGCTTATTTTCCCAGGTATGTGCCAATGTATGCTTGGCTTATTGGTTTGGTTATATTACAAGTCTTATTTTGTGTTGGCCGAAATTTATGGACTAAGTTTGCAGGCTGTAGTGTAGGGGTCCTGTCTAGGAAAGCATTATGGATACTTGGACTTTGGCTCTGATCATAGTGTTTGCATTCATGACAATGAATCAGGCAATTGGGTTGGTGTTGCAGTGTGTACTTCTGTATGGGATCCTTAAGGTTCTGTTTGACCATTAATGGTCTCGGTCTGTATTCAACTTGGCATGGACAACTTATGGACTCATGGCATGTAGCCATGTTAGGTGCTAGGTAGACTACCCTTTTTGGAGTGTACATATATGTAGTGTTGGATGCCTAGATTGGTGATGGTTTTGTTGGACTTGAATGCCAAGTTATGTATGGACTTATGGTTGGTTTTGTGCTTGTATATAGATGTTGAATGTTATGGGCCAATGTTTGGCACCTTTAAGTATGATTATGGACTTATGCTTGAGTATGTTTAGGTGAACCTCCATGTGTACCTATGTTGGCCGAGAAGAACACATGCATATTAATTTGTAATTTCAAAGTCAAAACCAATAATGTGGCTTCTTGGTTGTCATATAGGTAGCACACTTGATTGCACACCAAATATGCACTTAAAATTCTATTAAGTGTTGCCTTGCTTGTTATGCAAGTAATCAATTAAAACCTTGCTTAATGTGCAAGTTAGTGGTATTGGGCCTTGCATCTGTTGCAAGTAATTAATGGATTTGTGTTAGAGCCTCCTGGGCCACCTCCCAGGCTTTCTCACCTTAAGAAAATATGTTAGGCACCTCCTAAGTGCTTGGCTTAGGCCAAGGAGAACAAAGGAAAACAAGGAAAAATAAAGAGGAAGAGTGAGGGGAACTATGGAAACTAGTACAGTGATCTATGTGCAAAACTGGAAACTTCAGACCTTAACTGCACATGGAAACTGGACTATGGGAAAGCTGACAGAAAACAGAGAAAGGGGATCAAATTGTACACTTAGATGAGTGGTACAATTAAAACTACAAACTTAAAGTTGGCATATTCGGCCATGCAAGTTTTTAAGGTGACTAGTGCCATACTAAGCCAAATTGTGGGAGACAACAATGATTACTAATCAAATCTTGTCTACCACTAAAGTACTATTCACTAGTTACTAGTTAAACTAACTAGTTGTTTGTCTAGTTATATGGCCGGTTATACAAGGGTGATTATAATGCCTTGGTACTTGTGTTGT
>SMDT01002143.1:0-52448 GCA_005392925.1 Aquilaria sinensis
ATGGAGCCTCAAGATCTGAACACCAAGGAGATGGAGTACATTCTCCATGGCCCCCCAGGTATGGAAGCTTAAAAAGACTCACATTTAATTCAATGTCACCAATAACGTTGCCAAATACGAAGCCCTCATAGTAGGCTTCTGATTGGAAAAAAGAGTCAGTGTAAAAAATCTGAAGGCCTAAAGTGATTCTCAGCTGGTAGTCTAGCAGATGACTAGGACTACGGGGCAAAAGATACTAACTTGGCAAAGTACCATAATCTCGTAAAAGGACTTATCCAAGAGTTCTACACGGTACGAATAGAAAATGTACCGCGACGGGAAAATGTCGAGGTAGATACTTTAGCCAATGAAAACAGTCCACTGAAGTATTGGATACCGCCAGTATAGCAATAATGGCTATCTCAACCTCAAACAAAAGGTGGAAGGATCCTATCAAAGGGTATCTTGTGACCTCGGAATTACCCGAAGACCCTAGGGAAGCTACGAAGGTATGAAAGAGCTTAGGTAGATACTTCCTAATCGGGGAAGAATTGTACCGACAAGCGTATGCAAACCCACTGCAAAGGTGTGTAAGTGAAAAGAACATTGAGGTAGTCCTTAAAGAAGTCCATTGGGGGGCCTATGGGTCTCACATCGGGACTGACGCCCTTGCTAGGGTGGTACTTCGGCAAGGATATTTTCTGGCCTACTTTAAGGAAGGATGCAAGGCAGTTTGTCAAGAAATGTTATAAGTGCCAGCAACATGAACCCATCCAGAGAGTACCCCTTGAGGCAATAACTTCGGAAACTACCCCTGCCCCTTCGCTGTTTGAGGTATTGACCTCGTTGGGCCTCTCCCAACGGCTCCAGGAGAAGTGAAGTTCTGTATAGTCGCAGTGGATTATTTCACTAAGTGGATCAAGGCAGAGCCTTTGGTAGCAATATTGATGAAGGACATACAGAGATTTATCTAGAAGAATATCATATGTAGATTTGTTATGCCGAGGGTGATAGTAGCGGATAATGGTTCCCAGTTCACTAATAAAAGATTTCAGGAATTCACATCCAACTTCGAGATGAAATTGCACTTCACCCCAGTTGCCCATCCTTAGAGCAATGGATTAGTTGAAGTGTCTAATAGGACAATAAAAGATGGTCTGAAAAAGAGGATGAAAGAGGCAAAGGAAAAATGGCTGGGGGAACTCCCGAGTGTGCTATGAAGTTACCGAACAACCCCTAGAAGAGCTACTGGAGAAACACCTTTCTCACTTGTCTTCGGCCCTGAGGCCATTATCCCTATCAAAGTCATACAACTGTCTATCAGAATATAGGTGTTTGATGAAGAAGGGAACAAGCTCGGTTTAAGGGCTAAGTTAGACATGATTGACGAACATAGATAAATGGCTGAACTTAGAAGAAAAGCCTTTCAACAGAGGGTAGCAATTGCTACAAACTCGCACGTTAAACCCAAAGGGATCAAGAAAGGAGACCTTGTCCTCCGAAAGGCTGAACTGGAAACCCCGAAGACCATTTCATGGTGTACTTTGAGAAATTTGGGAATGACCTTATTTGGTCCTCAAGGAAGTTCGGCCAGGGGCCTATAAGCTTGGAAATGCCAAAGGAGAAGAGTTGAAGAAGACATGACATTCTGACTCTTTGAAAAAATTCTACACTTAGAATTTTCCAGAGTAGTTTAACTGAATGTGGTTGCTTTTGAAAGTGATATTGTACAAGTATCACATCGAAGGTAGATGACTGAACGTGGTTTATCCCAAAAATACCTAAGTGTTTTTTCTAAATATGGTTATCCAAATATGGTTAATTCTGAATACAGTTAACCGAATATGGTTGATTCTATTCTTAAACACTTAGAATGATAATCATAACTCACCAAAGATAACCGGGCATTACCTTTGGGAAACACTGTGGTTGTGAATCCTTGGTTAAAATTTTTAAGGTTGTACGTGACCGAAGGTGCTGAGCCCTACATTACCAAATATGGTAAATGCTAAAGGCCATATAAGATTTCATACCCAATTGTGAACTTAGCCAAATTTTTTGGAAATAAAGTTCGATTAGGAAAGGTAGTACAAAAAAAAAAAAAGATGACTAAGCCCTATGGGTTGTTCGGCCCATCTTTAGGTTCCTCAGTGTCATCAGCATTGTTACCACTCTGAGTGTTTCTCTACAGTGATTAAATTTAGTGAGCTTAAGCCCCAGGTAGTACATGCCTTGTAGGCCAACTAGAACATGCACACTACGTTTACCCAAGTGGCCCTCTTGGTCATTATGCAAAGATGTGTATATTGGTCCAACCATCACACACATATTCAAATACAATTTCATCTAGAAGTAATGATGATAGTGAAATTCTTTATTCCTGGCCAATATGGAATTTGAGTAAAATCCTCAAGTGCATGTACAATCATATGCACACATGATGCTATTGGTGCACATTTTATGTGTCCAAACTTTCACACCGTGTCCAACTCAAATTCTACCCATGTTATCCTATGCCCTAAAGGTTTTAAACCCTTTAATACTCTTAAACCTTCATAGGGAAATAGGTTTGAGACATTAAATCCATCTAAGTTTACAATTATGGATTTTACACTTAACCGGGTAAAAATGACCATATGAACAGTGCTCAGCAAAATCAGCCAATTTTGACAGGCCATAACTCTGGCTACAGGGCACCAAATCCAATGATTCAAAATCCAAGTTATTCATCTTGAAGTGTTCTAAGTGTGGTCAAAATTTCATAGCCAAATTCTTTATGTACAGAAAGTTATGGCAGCTGGAGTACAGGGTACCAAATTTTAGCCACTATTGACCATTATGCCCATACAAAATTTCATAATATTCATACACTTCATTTCCAGGTGCAAAACCCACTTGGTAGTGTCCATATATGTCTTATACACATGGGAAAACCATTCCTATGAATTTAGAGCCCTTCTAACCATCATTCATAAAAATGCCATCAAAACAGCCCATAAACACCATATGGACAGCATTGTATACACACTTCAAACCACACTCCATTGATCCATATATCCTTCTCACACTACACATACAACATACCCAGATCATTTACATGCATTTATGCACCACATACATGACAATAACTTAGTTAATACGTACACTAAGCTTCTTGGAGAACTTCAAAAGCACTAAGCACTCCAGAAACTTGAAGGGACCAGCTGCTGCGTAAGGCAGAAAGTACCATTACTAAAAATAGCTAATGTGCTCCAAAAATCATGAAAATTTCCAGTTTACAACTAAACATATGGAAGTTAATATACCTAAAATTTCACAGAGAAATTCAAATGAAAGCTATTATTTTGAATGCTCTCTTTCAGGTGCTCCTGAAATGGACAGAAAGGGGGTAAGTCTCTTTGAAGAAACTTAGTAAGGGCTTATCATTAGAAACTTGAATTCCCAGAAACATACCTGAAATCCAAAGACATAAAAACACAAAAAAAAAGCACATATACAAAAATATAGCCATCCAAATGCACAAACAAACAGAACACAATCAAATGCAATGCTGGCAGCAATACATCATTAGGGTTAGTCCATAAACAATCAAATAAACAATATGTAATCACTATGGCAGCCCTCCTCAAGATAATGCTTGGTCTTAGGAGGTTAATTGGTCTTAGTTAGTACTAACTTGGGCTCTAGAAACCCCTGTAAACATTGCCATCTTAGTGCATGAAAAACAGTAAGGCTAGAACCCTGTTCATGCACTCCCCTTTAACCCATACTTGGTTCCTTGAGCTTTTTGCTCTCTTCCAAGCCTGGTCTTAGCTTCATGGATGCTTTATAATCATCTTAGAATAGTAAAAAACCATGAAACATAAATATAAAACCCTTACATAAGTTGTGAAGGCTGAAATCTTCAAGAGATACACAATAAACCCGAAAACTAGGGTTTTTCTCTTTCTTGTTGCATTCGATTGCCTTCCTTTGTAATTTCTTGGGAGATTGAGCTATAGTGGCTATGGAAGCTTATGGAGGAGCTAAGGAAGGAACTCTGGCCAGTGATGGCCAAAAATGAGCAAGGAAAGGTACAGAAATCAAGATATTTACTTGACTTGATTAGTTTAACCTTAACCTTCACTTAGGTCACTATAAGTATACCTTAAGCAAAGAATTTTTGGCTAATATTTAGCCCACATTTTTTATCTTAGAATCTGTAAATAAAAGGCTGGGATAATCCTAGAAATGGCCATCTTTGACCCTTGTCAAAATTCATCCCATCCTTAAGTTATTTTTTGGAACAATTTACACCTAGTTGTCCTAGGTTCTTGAATCATAGTTTTGTTTCCTTTATGAAATTTAGCCTCAAAAAATTGCTTCCATACCATTCAAATCCTTCTGAAATCTCTCTTTCAGAGTTGTACAATTGAGTACCCAAGTTTTGAAATCTTGTAATAAGACCCATAGATTACTTGTAAAACAAGCAATCCTTTAAAGCTCCCTTTAATACCAAGCAACCATTGTAATGTCTTACGGAGGTGTAGATTATTCACTTTACCCATCACATTTCATTCACTATGGTGAAAATTACACTATATAATGGGTTATAACCATTATGCCTTTATACTATAATTTTCCCATTTGTTAAGGTGGTAACATTTCTCCCCCCCTAAAATTATGTTCCTCCAAAATTGCCCTCAGCTTGGGGTAATCATCTGGATACCTTTCTAGATTTTTTTTCTCAGTTTCCTAAGTTGCCTCTCTTTCAGAATGGTTTGACCATTGTACTTTAACCATAGGAATCAGCTTGTTCTTTAGCCTTCTGGTATCCTTAGCTAAGATAGCTATAGGTTTCTCTTCATATGTTAGATTTGGCTCTAACTATATATCTTCCACTGCTATAGCATGCTTTGCATCCAATAGACATTTCTTAAGCATACTGACATGGAAAACATTATGAACACTTGACATACTTGGTGGTAGAGATAACCTATAAGCCACCTTGCTAACTCTATCTAATATCTCATAAGGACCAATGTACTTTGGAGCTAATTTACTTCTTTTGCCAAACCTGACAATGCCTTTTGTTGGTGCTACTTTGAGCCACACTTTATCACCAATTTAAAACTTCAAGTCTCTTCTTCTTTTGTTTACATAAGTAGTGGTCCTTTCGTTGGCTATCCTTAACCTTTCCTATATCTTCTTGATTTTGCTTGTCATTTCTTCAATAATCTCAAGAACCAACTCTAGCCTATCTGAGGGTTCCACCCAACAATGGGGTGTCATGCACCTTCTCCCGTAAAGGGCTTCATAAGGTGTCATACCAATGGTGCTTTGATAACTATTGTTGTAAGAAAATTCCACCAAAGGTAAATGTTGGTCCCATTCTCCTTTGAAATCCAAGATACAGCTCCTAAGCATGTCTTCAAGTATCTGAATCACCCTCTCAGTCTGTCCATCTGTCTGAGGGTGGTATGTAGTGCTCAGGTGGATTTTGGTTCCTAGTGCTTTGTGAAATGCACTCCAAAATCTAGCTGTAAACCTTGGATCTCTGTCTGACACTATGGAGTCTGGCACTCCATGCAACCTTACTATCTCCTTGATGTACATTTGTGCTAACTTTTCTAGTGAGTCTACGATCTTCATTGGTAAGAAGTGGGCACACTTGGTTAGCCTATCCACAATGACCCAGATTGTGTCATGCCTTAATCTGGTCATAGGCAGCCCAGTTAAGAAGTCCATAGTGATGTTACCCCACTTTCTTACTGGAATGGGTAGAGTCTGTAGTGTTCCTACTGGCTTCTGATGCTCTACCTTTATCCTTTGGCATGTGGCACATTTAGAGACATATGTGGCTATGTCCTTCTTCATGTTTGGCCACCAGAAATGTGTTTTCAAGTCTTTGTACATCTTTTCACTTCTAGGATGGATATTTAGTTTACTAGTGTGAGCTTCCTCAAGTATCTCATTTCTGAGTTCTTGCTCACTAGGCACATATATTCTACCCTTAAAGTGCAGTAGTCCTTGCTTGTAGGCAAACGATCCATACAAGGACCTTTTTATTTTCTCTTGAAATCTTCTTCAAATTAGGGTCTGCTGCTTGTGCCTTTCTTATATCATCAATCCACCCAGACTCAATTGTTAACATATTAACTTGTGCTCCTTCCCATTATTGCCACTGTTAGTGTTATGCCCAAAAGCCAATCATGAGATGATTGTATTTTTGCACATTGATTCATGATATTTTACTAAAGCATTAATCCGGCAATTATGTTTGTTGTTTTGTTTCTGCGTAATGTAATAAACATAATTGTAACCCTAGAATAATGATATTCTCAAACGTCCCTAGTCTAGTATTATTGTGGAGCGGGTTGCAATAATACATAATGACTAGCATATGTAGAGATTAATATGAGATATGTAGTCTACATATGGGTACAAGTTGGAGAACTTGTGTACTGGACCGACCCACCATGAGAACACTACATGGATCGTTATATGAGTGTCATAAGTGATTTTCATAGTGATCATGGCATATGTAGTCCTTTGACCTAAGGTCATCTAGGTTCCTTAGATGTGAGTCACATACTTTGATGCCTTCGTTGCTCGTAACTGAGTGAACTTGAAGGAGGTCATAGGGTATGTCTTATATCATGCGGAACGATTTATATGATCAAGATGGGATTTTTCCCTCCTATGTAACGGGAGTGATATCTTCAGGCCCCTTGATAGAGTGAGACTTAGAAAATGCATGGCCATGCTCGGATGAGTTGATATACGATATCAATTTCATCAGTTTAAATTGGTCTACACGGTAATCAAGAAACCAAAGATTGGGCTATACAAAAGTGACAAATTCCACGTCTCGTGCTCAGTCTTGATATCTGTTAGTGTTGTGCCCAAAAGGCCAATCATTAGATGATTGTATTTTTGCACATTGAGTCATGATATTTTATTAAAGAATTAATCCAGCAATTATGGTTTGTTGTTTTGTTTCTGCGTAACTTAACAAACATAATTGTAACCCTAGAATAATGATATTCTCAAATGTCCCTTGTCTAGTATTATTGTGGAGCAGGTTGCAATAATACATAACAACTAGCATATGTGGAGACTAAAATGAGATATGTAGTCTGCATATGGGTAGAGGTTGGAGAAGTTGTGTACTGGACCGACCCACCATGAGAACACTACATGAATCATTATATGAGTGTCATAAGTGATTCTCATAGTGATCATGGTATATGTAGTCTTTCGACCTAAGATCATCAAGGTTGCCTACATGTGAGTCACATACTTTGATACTTTCCTTTGTTGCTCATTAGATGAGTGTCATAAGTGATTCTCATAGTGATCATGGTATATGTAGTCCTTCGGCCTAAGATCATCAAGGTTCCCTACATGTGAGTCACATACTTTGATACTTTCCTTTGTTGCTCGTAACTGAGTGAACTTGAAGGAGGTCATTGGGTATGTCACATATCATGTGGAGGGATTTGTGTGATCAAGATGGGATTTGTCCCTCCTATGTAATGGGAGTGATATCTTCAGGCCCCTTGATAGAGTAAGACTTAGAAAATGCATGGCCATGCTCGAATGAGTTGATATACGATATTAATGTCATCAGTTTAAGTTGGTCTACTCGGTAATCAAGGAACCAAAAATTGAGCTATACAAGAGTGACACATTCCATGTCTCGTGCTTAGTCTTGATATCATGGACAAAAGGACAACGGCATATATCGGTAATGATCATAAAGATTTAGTCGAATCACCGACAATCTTGTCACTTGGGTAGCAATGATGTGTTGCTAGACACCGCTCATTGCTTATGAACATAAATGTGATTTATGATCATTACCAACGTGGTAAGAGCCTATTGGGTCACACACATAGAGCTATTTGGATCATTAGAGTGCACGGGCTAATATTTTAGGTTTTGGTTTCACAATAATTTCGTATTAATAATGAGCCCAATAGTTGAGCCATTATTAAGCCAGAAATTAAAGCCTAATTGGATTAGGGCCTTGAAACCCATTAGGCCTGGCAGTTGAGTCTCACTATAAATACAACTTTTAGTGAGAAATTCATAGGTTTCCTTGCCCTAGCCTCCCGGAAAGGACAGCCGCACTCTTCTCTTGCAATTCCTTGGAGGACGCAAGCTAGCACTGCGAGTGCAAGAGAAACGCATCTGCCGGAACATGGTGGAAACGTGGTGATCCTGAAAGGCTTGTGTGGATACCATAGAGAGTTTGAACACGTCAATTGTTTAGGTTTTATGATTCGAATCTACAATTGAGTGAGAGATCTCAACAGAAAATTAGGTATGAAAATTTTTGAATACCTAGTTTACCCCGTTTCACTTGGATCCTGGAGGGTTTGAGTTAAATTTCACTACGCTGTTTGGCTCCCAAAACCCAACAGGAACTTCACGGTAGACGCATCTTTTCGAACAAGCTTGTTCGCTAGGTTTCTGAACACCATCATTGAGATTTCCAGGACTTTCCTTTTTCTCTCGGCTGAGGGTATCCCAGTAGTGATTGTCTGGATTACTCCCACCGGAGGTGGTGGATGCTTTCTGGGACTTTGATTTCGATGTCGATCAAAATCATAGTCCCCGTCTTCCTCTTTCCTTTCTTCTTCCCTTCTTCCTTTGAGGGGCGACATTCACAGGTATCGCCGTAGTTGGGCTTGTTTAATTAGAGATTTGATGTACTTTTTCAGCTGGAAGCAGTCCTCGGTGTCGTGCCCATGGTCTTGGTGAAACTGGAAAAACTTTTTCATGTTCTTCTTATTCTCCGAAGTCATGGCATTCGGACGTTGGATAGTAGTCCCTTGCCTCTCCATGGCCATCAGTATGTTTGTCCTTATGGTGCTCAAGGGAGTGAACGACACCAGCCTCTTCCCTCTCTGCTTTTGAGGTCTACCCCCACCCTTGGTCGAATACCAAGGTTGGTGAGCCAGGCCCTCGTGATGATTGTGATAAGACTTCGGCCCTCCCATCTGTAGTTCTTTGGTCATCATGTGCTGTTCTGCCCTTCGGTATAATTCATTGAGGGTATCAGGGGGATCTTTCGAAAACTCGTAGAAGAGTTGTAAATTTCTCTGAAGTCCCCTGATCATGGCAAGGATGAAAATTTTGGGGTGAACGTTGGGCACACTCAAAGCTTCTCGGTTAAACCTCTCAACATAGTCCCGAATGGTTTCCCCATTCTTTTGGGCTATGTCAAACATTTGGACGGTCATCTTCACCGTCGGTCTACTTCGGATGAACTGCTGGGTGAATGTGGTAGATAACTCTTGGAAACACATTATGTTTCCTGGAGCCAGGGAATTATACCACGCAGTTGTGGGCCCTGAGAAGGTGATATGATCAAAGAAGGCACAACCAAGGATGGTAAGGATCCATTGAAGATAACTAGTCGACCATTGACAAGGAAAAAGGCTAAGGAGTTCACTACTGCACCTCAAGCTTTTGTTTTAAGCTTCTTCATGGAGAATGGACATGGAATTTTGCAAGGAGCTGCTGGAACATGCAAGGAATCATATGTAGATGACGGCCAAGCTTGGATTTTGACAGATTGGCGATGTTCTGGTAGAAACTTCATATCTTGAGTTAAACAGATCAGAATTGAGTGATTATTTATTCATTAGAAAGCTAACATCTGGAGATACAAATCATATGCAGATCATGAAACCCAGTTTGCACGTTAAGGAGGTTCATTTTAGCTTCAAAGTCGTGATTTGTGAGGCATCACTGGTTCAGAAGCAGTTCCAATATTTTGGGCATATCTTTGGATTTAGATGTCTTTTTTATGTGGTTCTAGTGTCATTTCAAAGCTAAGAAATAGATCTACATCTTTGATTATTTTTATTTTGAGAAATAACGGCTGCATCAAGTTCGAATTTCAGCTTGAAGTTGAAGACACAAGCAAGAACCACTCGAGAAGACTATTTTGGGGTTTTTATGGCCAATCTTGTGTTGTAATGTATTTTATTTTATTTCCCTATTTATTTACATTATTTAGGATGTTATTTTGGCCATGGAAGTGATTCAGGTCACTTAGGATAAATGGAATTCACTGCACACCTTAAACATGTGTTAAAAGGGTGTAGGAATCCTAGTTTGACTAGGTTTTCCTGAGTCCTTTGTAACTAGGTTTCCTAGGAGACTTGGGCTGCAAATTTTGGTGAGTCTTTTACCCTAGTTTATGCCTATAAATAGGCACATATTCTGGTTGTAAAATAACAGCCTTGACATGAAATAATATTGCTACTTTAAAGAGAATTTCTCTTTGGTTCTTTGTGGACTATCTTGCTGCACAAGTGTGCTTGTGTTCTTTGTGTTCTTATACTTCTCGTTTCTAGTCACAGATTGATTAGGGGTGGGGGTCTTTAAACCCAATCTCTTTGATGTCTTGTGGAGCTTGAAAAACATCTTGGGCGCGTTTCATGGTCTTTATACCATCAGGGTTCGCATCAGAAGGTGACTTTGAAGCATTTGCAGAGGGTGGCATCATCAACCCTATGCAACACCATACTGCGCCTATACTTCAGCAAGTGAGCTTGGGGGTCATTATGTCCATCATATGTTTCCAAGCACAGTACTCGAAAGTCACTCGGCATAGGTGCCTCTACCACTGCACGGATGAAGGGTGACTCTTCTTCGGTGAATGTCTCCGACAACCTCGACCAAACAGGCTTCCAGGAGATCTATCTTTCTAGCTTTCCAACCTCTCTAGGATCTTCTCAATGAGGGTGGTAGGACTGTCTTCCACTTGCTATTTAGTGGTTGCCGGCAATGGAGAGCAACGTCTCCTTTTCGGAGAGTAACTTCGTCAGTGTGAGGACTGGGACCTCCCATACAGGGATGGACTTCCCGGTGGGAAGTCCTGGGTTCTTTTAACACCATTTCCCATGCAACATTCTTTTGAGGGTACATTCTCCGTTGAAGACTCATCGTGAGAGCCCCTGCTTCTGGAGCTCCGACGGGGTAACTTTAGGCTCCTTTCTTGCTGGGTGCTAGAAGAAGGCGTCCTTCCCCCTAGAGGTTGTTGTGACCACCTTTGGTTGAGTTGTTGAGTCATTTCAGCCACAACAGGGCGCTGAAAGTCCCGTAGAAAGCTCATCGTGACAATTAAAGGACGTTCATCGTCAGGCAAAGAAGTCTCTACCATAGGTTGTTCAGTCACTGTTGGAGTTTCCGATGTGGATTGGGACTTTGGGAGTCCCTTGTCCGTAGAACGCCGGGTCTCAACAATGGCGACCTGAGAGGGATTTCTGACAGACAGTGCGAAATGATGCCCGGCGGCATCCTAGTTGTACAAAATGCAAGCCTGAGGGAAAGACTTTTGGTATGAGGGTGCCTGCAAGACTTTGAAGAACAAGGGTTAGAGACTCCCCGAAATGTGTTTCTGGGGGAGGAGCCTCTGGCGCCTAAGTCAATGTTTGCAAGAGGAAGACTAGTAAAGAGTAGAAAGTTGGGGAATAGTCATAGTTCTCTATCTTGCCCTTACCAAGGTCCTTTCTAAGTATCTATATGAGGGCAAAGGGGGGTGGCCATTTGACACAGCCTATTCAGATCATGACACGTGTTCGGTTAGATGTGATCCGTACCTTCAGAGATAGGTATCTCCAGCTGGCCGTAGGCCATTTTGTCCAGAGGGCAGGGGCATGTGCGAGGTCTCTTTGTCAGAGGCTCCTTAACCATTTTTGTCGTATCTTCGCAAGACCCATTCGGGGAACGAAACCCCCTCGAGGTATGAGGCTCCTTCGGTATAACAGGCCCCTTCAGCTAGATATCACCACCGACGGCCGTCAAGAAAGGTACTTTGGCATAGCGAGGCACCTTCGGGAGACGTTCTTTGTTTGCCGAGGATAGGGAGTTACCTTTCCGAGGTTGGTAGGTTCATAAACACGAGGGTGGTGAAAGACACCCATCCCCGAAGTTGGTCATGTGACCTTTTCGAGGGTGGTGTGAGTGTCCCCCAAGGTCAGTGCTAAGCCCTCTCCAAGGGTGGTGAGGGCCCCCTTTTCCCCGAGGTTGGTCACCTGTGTTTCCTAAGGGTGGTGTTCATTAGGCCAATTTGGGAGACCTCCAAGGGTAATAGCCCTTCGGCTATCAGTGCAGTTTACCTAATAGAATTTAGGTAAACTCCACCTATCATCTTTGAACTGTCCAATGTTGCTTAGTCATTCTAGAATTATCAAGTGTTGTATCGATTCTCCTCAAGCTATCCAATTGTTGCAATTGTGGTCCTGCCATTATTCCAAGCACTAAAAGGAGATGAAAGTGAAGGGAAAATTCACAATTAGTCCGAAAACTTATAAAAATTTTCTATTCAGTCCTAAAACTTTACTATTTTTTAATTAAGTCCTAACATTGAAATAAACCAAAATAAACCAAACTTGAATAATGAATACTTGGCATATTTTAGCTTGGAAGATACATTTTGGTAATGTCCTAAACAATAACAAACCGTTCATAAAATCACTAAAATGGAATACCACTTGAATGTTTCGCGACTGTCGCCCATATCATTTGACAAAAGAAAATCACAAACTGAGATATATAGGTTGACTTGCTTAATTTGGTAAACTCCACCTACTATCCCTAAACTATATGATGTATTGCTTAATCATCATGAAACTTTCAAGTGTTACATCAATTGTCATCAAGCTATTTAATTGTTGTTGTCCTATCCTGCCATCCATCCCAGTTGTTAAGTATAGATGGAAAAATGATGTGCTTGGTAATGTGGCTTTGAAAGCTTACATTGTTATAGCCCTTCTAGTGGAATTGAGGAAGGTAAAGTGTTTTAAATTAAGTTTAGAACCTTAATTCAAGTTTACATAGCAAGAATAGAGAAGTTTAGCAAAGTTCATTAAGTTTCGAGAAGAATAAAGCACTGAACGAAGTTTAGGGGCAAAATGGTAATTTTGTATCCTGAATAGCCGGGACGAGTCCCAAGTGTTTTAAAATGAATTTTTAGAACATAACTTTCAACCTTAACTCAAACTTGAAAAATAGACAAGAATTTAATCAAGAATTACTAAGTTACAAAGATGGGGGGCTTAATTGTAACAAGCTTAATACTTTGATGGTTTGTTTGGGTTAAGTGAGGGTTTAAGAAGGGGAAAGTGGACTATGGCTGCCATAATTTCGTTTCCAGCCTTCTCACCCTCATTTCTCCTCTCAAATTCTCCTTGGAATCAAGAATTTTTGGTGCCAAAAGAAGCAATTCAAAGTATATAAGCTAGGAGGAAGTGCATTTTCAAGCTTAAAACCATGTTTTTGAGGCTTGGAAGGGTGTTTTCTCACATCCCCTATTTTTGAACGAGGTGAGTAAAGTGTTCTTGATTGAATTCATGCTATTTGCTTGGTTTGGAGCTTGGGTTTTGGTTAGAAAATGAAGTTTTGTTGATTTGTGCTTTGTTTTTGGATTGAAACATGTGTAGAACTTTAGTGGACTTGGTTGAACAAAAAGGGGATTGATTCTTGCTTGTTACTTGGACTTGAGGTAAGGGAGATATGTTTTTAGGTTCATTGAATGCCATTAGCTTGAGTTTTCTTAAAGAATTCGAGTAGTTTAGGCTATGGCATTAGGCAAATGTTTTGGTTGAATTATGGTGAACTAGAGGTTTTTGAAGGATTGGATTGATGTTTCTAGACATCATAGCTTAGCTTTTGATAGTTGGTTATGTTTTATGCAACATGTACTATGTGTGTATGAAATTTGGAGGCATTCCATGCATGTTTGGTATGTGTAGGAATCGTCCAAAGTTCATAGCAGCAAAATGCGCCAATTTCTGCATTTCTGCAGATTGGCGACGCGTCGCCATTTACAGGTCAAAAACCAGCGATGCGTCACCAATCCAGAAAACTGTCTCAGAACGTCGACAACTGTGGCGACGCGTCGCCAAGACAGCATTTGACACCCGGTTTTGTTTTCAGCATAACTTTTCGCTCGGGTGTCTGATTGAGGTGATTCAAGATTCCACGCGAAGCTAAGAGGGAGTACTATCACCTCAATGTTTTAAAAACACTTAAAATGTCCCAGTTTTAGATTTATATTAACTTAAAGTGAAGGCATGTTTTTAAGGAAACTATGTTACAAATGAACATAATTAGCTACCACTAGCTCAGGTGAGAGGTTCAGAACCCTTGTCGGCCTAGCCATGCCATAGCCATGAGGTCACAAGGCAAAACCTTGTTCATCTAGTCTACATCAAAGAGGCCCTGCGGCCTAGTCTACAAGTCCCACCACAATTCCCCTACATAACGGCTGTGGGAAGGCTACATGATTGCATTCAATAAGCTTCGGCTTGCTAGGAGCAAGTTAGTGATCAAAACTCGCTAGGCACGGAGTGATGCTCCGTGAGGAGGACTACTTGAGGAGAGGTCTTTTGGCCTAGTTATATGTGCATATAATAGAACCCTCGTGCTGTGTGAGCTCGCAGCAAGAGTCCTAGTATTTTCTTGCAGGTACATTGAAGATCCCTTACTGAGAATTGTCGAATTCTCACTCCCTGGTTTTGTTATGCAGAGCCTGAAGTTGCTGGACCGGGTAATCGTTAAGGATTATCTCGGTAGTACTCTTTTGTGTGTACAGGTATGGTAGTTGAGAATCCTTGTGATTCTAGTCTACATAAGTACTTAGTTGGCTTGTTGGTCAGGTAACAGTACTAACTAGTATCTTCCTTTGGCTGCAGAGCCTAGTAGCACTTGGCAAAGGACTTTTGAGACTCGCCACTGGGACGTGTATCCAAGGTGGGAGTTAGGTTAAAGAGATCTCAGTAGAGTCTTGTATTTATACAGTACTTTAGTTGCCTCCATAGTCTATGTTATGAGGAGTCCTCGACTCTAGGATTGCTCTTGGGTGAGGACATTAGTCTACTTTATGTATGAATGTTCTCACGAGTTGTTATGTGTAGTGAACTTACACAAATGTTGATTTTTGTATGCTTTGGCTATTTATACTTATTTTTGTGTAGAAATTACTTGGCCAAGTTAATGTTTTAATGTTTCATGGTTTTAATAAACCAAGTCAAAGCATAAGAGCATGCATATTACATATTCTAGGTTAATCAACTAGTATCATGGGATTTAATCCGCACACATACACAACTAGCCATTTGCAATCCACCATGAGACCAACTCTCACAGGGCATCCTGGGCAGGGGCACGGGCGGTCATGTCATACATGGTTGTTGATGTAGCATCACTTTTCCATCGATCCTTTATGGTGTGATGAACGGCAGGATGAAACAGTAACAATTAAATGTTTGAGGATGATTGATGTAACACTTGATAGTTTGAGGATGATTAAGCAACATGACATATAGTATAGGAATGATGAGTGAAGTTTACTTTGGTTAATTTCAAGTATAATTCACTAGCGATATATAACATATTATATATTACGAAAGTACATGTATGAGTACTAACTATATACTAAAAAGGAGAGAAGAAAAAAAATAAATAGGAACTGTGAGTTTCTAAGTATCAAATCCTAAAGGTTGCTCTCATTATAGGTGACCATCAAGTATAGAAGCTTCAGTAAAGAGCACCTAGTAGATGGATTTATCAGCCAAGTATTGGGGCAATAGTCAAAATTCACTAATAAACTTTAGATTCTTCTTCATTCCTATACGACAGCATCACTAAAAATCATTGAGGCTAAAAAACCTATTGGATTTTGACACTGAGTCTATGAATCAAGGCATGATCCATAGGGCCTCTTTACAATGTGCCTCATCGTAAGGTACACCATGCACATGACGAAACTATTGTGGCTGCTGCCCAAGTACACTGTAAAGGACCTGACTGAAACATCAAACGACGCTTGCATGGCCTTGTTGTTGTTGTTGCTGTTGCTAGCTGCCCAATGGGCCTTCTTGTGCCACTGCTTGAGCATTTGATGAATCTAAACAATGTGGTGGATCTTAGGGCACTTATCACTAACTGAGATTATGTCTTGTTTAATTTCCTGGAAAGCAAAAAAGGGAATTAAAGCGAATCTAGTTTTTCCTGAATGAGGATTTTGTGTTTGAAATATGATAAAAAGGGACTAGTGACATGGTAGGAGTGAAGAGGACTTCCGGTGGAGGAGAACGCTTGAGGAGGAGGTTTCCCAGGGGAGGGTACCTGAAATGTCTAGGAAGACAGAGGTTAAGAGGTCCCCGGGGTATGTTTCCGGGGAGGAGCCTCCGACGCTCAAGTCAGTATTTAGGAGATAAAGAGGTGATAGATAGTGGAGAAGTGTGGTCTCTAGTATTCGAAAAACCTCCTCTACCTGAGGTGTTTTTCGAGTGTTTATAGAGGAGCGAACAGTAGTAGTTCTCTTTATGTGGCCGGCCCATATCGTGACACATGTTCAGTGGGATGCGGTCCACGTCTTCGGGGAATAGGGGGTCACTCAGCCGATCATAGGCCGCCGGGCTAGAAGCCTAGGTGACCCGAGAGTGGTGTGCAAGAGTGTCCCTGCAAGCGGCGTGTCAGAACGTGTTTGGGAGTCGCGTGTCAGGGATGTGTCAAAGGCTCCTTAATTACTCATGCCGTACTCCCGAGGTCCCTTTCGGTGGAAGAGACCTCTTCGGAGGAGGACTCATCTTGCGAGATTTCTTTAGTATTGCATGAGTGTATTTCCCGAGGGTGATCTTCCTTAGGGACACCCCCACTTTCGAGGATGGCTTAATCGTCCCCCCGAGGCTGGCACTGTCATTTCCTGGAAGGGAGAATTGCCGAGGTCGGATTTTGGAGGTCGAACATCCTTATTTCCGTGGCAGGTGGTTTCTCCTCCGAGGTTGGTGCTTTGTTCGAACCTATGGGTTCGGAGGGTGATGGGCACCTCGACTATCACATGCCCCCTCCCGGGAAGTCGAAGCGGAGACTTCGGCTTTATGCCTCCGGGAAGGCTTTTTTGCCGAGCTCCACTCAAGAAGTTGTTCTTTTCCAGAAGATGTCCTTTCATAGCCGAGGTACCCTTCCCTAGTTATTTGGGTGACCTCGGGGAGCGTGTAGCTTTTGTTTTCATTTTTTCTGCTATGGGTTTGTGAACCGTTTCATCTTTTGGTCAGACATGTCAGTTATGGATAAACGTGCCTGGGTTTTCGCGATGTCAGAGGGGCGTGCCCTAGGTCTTCGCGTTGGATGACATGTGGCCGCTAGTGGATGGCGAAATACTTACGCCGGTCATGCTAACTGCGTCACTTCGCCTTCAAGAAGTAATAATGAGGCCGTTGCGTCTTTGAGGGATAATAATGGCGACGTTTTGCTTACCTTCTTTGGTCTATATAAGCACATCTCGCCTCTCTTTTTTTTTTGCCTCACTCTCTGGTTTTACTCTCATCTGCTCTAGAGTCATCTCTTGTCTTTTTTCTTCTTCCGGCGGCGGTTTCTACGGCGGAGCGATTTTCGGCAACTTTTTATGGCGGCGTTCATTAACCCCGACTTCGGCAAAGTTTTTGGCGGGTGTTCCCTTTTTGTAGTTCCTTTTCTTCCGAGGTTGCTTTTCTGAAGTCCTTTTATTTTTTGTTCCTTTTTTCGAAAGATGTCGAATCCAACCCCGTTGATGACTCTCCGGCCTTTCCCAGAAAGCTTTCTTCCTTTTGAATCTCACCCTTGTTCCACTACTTCGGAAAAGATGACGAAGTGGATGGCCAAATATTACCTTCCTTCCTATGTCGTTCCGAGGTTACCATTCCCGGGTTCATACGGTTATTCGGCCTCTTCGGATGAGGTTACCGTTTACCGAGCTCAACTGAAGGCCGGTCTTCGGTATCCCCCCCATCGGGTGATATGCGAATTTTTGCAAATTCCATGGGATCGCCGTGAACCAGTTTCCCCCAAATTCTTACTCTTACTTCAATTTTTTCCTCTGCATGTGTGGGGTGTTTAAGATAAACCCCCACTTTCTCTTCTTCATGCAGTATTACAAACTCCACCCGGTTCCGAAGGGCGGTTTTTACTTCCTGCTTCCCCGAGGGTCCGGGAGTAAGAAGTTTACCTTTACCTTCGACAACAGGGACAGCTGGCGAGGGTGGTAGAAGAAGTTTTTCTTTCTTCGAGTCCCCGAGTCTAGGAGGCACGTGCCGATCAGATGGGCCTCGGGGACCCTGAAGATTAACGTCGTCGATCCCCGGAAGCTTCTAACTCTAGTGCTGTTTGCCGAGTTCGATAAGTTCGATAGACTTATTCGGGCTGTGGCAGACTGGGACCCCGAGGTCCCTCCGCGTTCATTCTACCCTTTTCCCATCAAGTGGGACCTCATGACAGAGGAGGTCCTTCGGGAACTGGGAGTGGTGAATGCGCACAAGGGTGACCCTGGCATGCCCGTGCCCGTTCTTCCGGGGAAGAAGGCTTGGATAGTCATGCTCCTTCGGGGTGAAATTTCATATGAGGCTTTTGCCGAGAGTAAGTCACTTTTCAGGGCTTGATGTCTATTTTCCTTTTGGACTTACACTGATATTTTGTCTTTTTGCAGAGATGGGCGATCAATCTGCCGAATTCTACAAGTCCCTCTTCCTTGGCTAGACCGAGAGGAGGGAGCAGACGCGCAAGAAGGCGCCTGCCAAGAGAAAGAAAATGACCGGCACCGGTCCTTCCAAGTCCAAGAAGGCTAAGGCTGCCACCCCTCCTCCTCCTCCCAAAGACGTGGTTGAGGTGCCAGATCGGTCCCCTGGCCTACCTTCAACCCCTGTGGATCCTCCTTCGGATCCTACCCTCCTCGGGACAGCACTAAGCCCCGTTCTTTCCGCCGAGACTTCGGCCGAGCAGAGATCTGCGCAGGAGCTCGAAGAGAGCAGAAGAAGGAAAGGGAAAAATATTCCCGGCGAATTCCGGAGAGGCGAGTCTGAGGATGACGTCGCTGAAGTTCCACCAGGTTGGTTCCTTAGCCATTCTTCTAGGAATCTTAATATTTTTCGCGTTTACGATTTTTTGGATGAATGGCTAAGGGATGATGTTCTGACGGAACTTCGGCGTGATATTGTAGAGGACAAGCCTGCTGCTCCCTGGGTGGAGACTCACGCCCATCGCAAGGCTCTTCGGGACAGGCGGATCCCACAAGACAAGGTACCGAGGGAGCCCTTCTGGACGTTCACAGAGGACATGAATTTGTTCTCTGAGGATAGCCAGCTGATGGCTCCCCAGATGGCGATGGGGGTGATGACCAATGCCACCTTCTAGTCGCTTGTCACCGAATGTCCCAATGAAGAGATCCTTGCGGCGAGGATGACCCAGCATGCCGCTCAAGTAGTTCTTTCTTATTTTTACTTAGAAATTTTCTTCTAAGTTTCTATTGTTCTTCTGATATTCATTCGGGACCCCATTTTTTGCAGCTTTTGGCATACAGCGGGTACTTCCGTTCTTGGGCGGCAAAGCAAACGGAGTCCCGTTCTCAGTCTGAAGAGTCTTTGCGCAAAACGAATGAGTTTTGTGCCAAGTACGTCCTCAAATACAACGAGCTCAATAAGATTGTAAAGGAGGACGTTGTGAATCTTCGGGCTGAACTTGCGGCAAGCAAGCAGAAACTCCTTCTTCACTTCACAGCCAAGGTCGAGGACCTTGGCTCAAAGTGCGCCGTTCTTTCTTCAGAGAACGAGGCTCTTCGAAAGGCAAGCGCTCAAGATGGCGAGAACCTTACGAAGGCGCTTGCTTTGAATGCCGAGCTCCAGGCTGAGGTTGATTCGCTGAAGAAGAAGGAGACCAAGAGCAAAAAGAAGAAGAAGCTGGAGGGGAAGATTGATGCGCTTAAGGCCGAGCTGGCGGCTCTTCGTGCCGAGAAGGATCAGACCGAGCAGATGTCGAAAGTGTCTTACCAAGACGGCTTCTGCTTGGCGCGCCACCAAGTCCTTGCTCGGCACCCTGAGCTCGACCTTTCTTACCTGTCTGCCCTAGACTTCCCCAAAGAGCCCAGGGGGACATGGTCTAAGATCAAGTTTCTCAATCTTCCTCCAGCTGGGCCTGTGCCTCCGTTTGAGCCACCTGAAGATGATAAAGCCGAAGAGACACCGGATGCCCCTGCTTAGCCATAGGCTACTTCTTTTCTTTTTTGTACTCCTGCTGCTTTGTACTTTTTTGCCTTAGGATTTTTAATGAAGATTTTTTCTCCAATCTCTATTCTTTCTTCTGAATATGAGTCATCAGAAGTTAGTGCAATCCTAAGTATGCATTTTTGGCGAACGCTTGTGCCTATGTTTTTCGGAGAGAGTCTTTTCAGACTTTTTCTTCATCCTGCCGAGTTGTTAAACTCCATCAAGGAGTTAGTTCCAAAAAGAGAACCATTAAGGAACTTTTTTCTAGTAATGTGACCGTATTCGGTGTGTACTTTCACTGACGACTTCGGGGAGGAATAGTTACAAGCTTTCTTTGAAAAAATGTCTAAGTATAGAATTTTTTCAAAGAATACGAATGCCAAGTATTTTTCAACTCTACTCCCTCGGTATCGCCTACTTTGTAGACCCCTGGTCACACCTCGTCGAGGACCAAATAAGGTCCACTCCAATTTGCCCGAAGTACCCCTTCTGACGGCTTTCGTGGCTCAAATTCGGCCTTTCGGAGAACAAGGTCTCCCTTTTTGATTTCTTTTCTTCTCACATGTATGTTAGCAGCGCGAGCTATTCTTTGTTGGAAAGCCTTTCTCCTTAGTTCGGCCATTTCGCGATGTTCCTCGGCGAGGTCTAGTTTTGTCCTCAAGCCGAGATTATTTCCTCCTTCATCGAATACTTGTATTCTTATCGAAGGCTGTATGACCTCAATGGGAATAATGGCCTCTGTCCCGTACACGAGCGAGAAAGGAGTTTCCCTCGTAGCTCTTCGGGGAGTCGTTCGGTAGCTCCACAGCACACTTGGGAGCTCTCCTGGCCATTTCCCTTTTGCCTCTTTTAGTCTTTTCTTCAAGCCATCTTTTATTGTCCTGTTGGATACTTCGACCTGCCCGTTACTTTGGGGGTGGGCTACTGGGGCAAAATGCATTTTTATGCCGAGGTCGGTCACGAATTCCTGGAATCCTCTATCTGTGAACTGGGTTCCATTGTCGGCCACTATTACCCTTGGTATGCCAAATCGGCATATGATGTTCTTCCATACAAACTTTTGAGCATCTTTTGCCGAGATTGATGCCAGTGGCTCTGCTTCTATCCACTTAGTGAAGTAGTCCACCGCGACTATGCAGAACTTTACCCCACCGGGAGCGTTTGGAAGAGGTCCGATGAGGTCAATGCCCCATACGGCGAAAGGGCAAGGATAATCTGCTGAGTTTATTCTTTCTGAAGGTAGCTTTTGGATGTTGGCGTGCCTTTGGCAATTGTCGCATCTTCGGACAAACTGCCTTGCATCTTTCCTCAAGGTAGGCCAAAAGTATCCTTGGCGGAGTAGTACCCCAGCAAGGGCGTCTGTTCCTATATGGGAGCCACACGCCCCTTCGTGGACTTCTTCAAGTATTGTTCTGACATCATCTTCGCCTATACATTTTTGCAGGGGGCTCGCATACCCTTGTCTGTATAGTTCTTCTCCAATGAGGAAGTACCTTCCCGAGCGCTTCCTTACTTTTGCGGCCTCTTTAGGATCCTCAGGGAGTTCCGAAGTTGCTAGATACTTCCTGATGGGATCTCGCCATCCTTCCCCCGAGGTTGCTATGCACATCAGTTCTGTGCTAGGTTGCTTTAGCACCTCGGTGGGTTCCTTTGATTTGGCCAAGGAGTCAGCCTGAGCATTATCACTTCGGGGTACGTTTTCGATCTGTACCGAGTCAAACTCTCCAATGAGTTTTTTGACGAGATCCTGATATTTTGCCAAGGTTGGATCCTTTGCCGCGTATTCCCCCTTCGTCTGCCGGACTACCAGTTGTGAGTCACTGTGGGCCATGAGGTCTTTTATGCCGACTTTCCTGGCCAGTTTTAGTCCTGCTATAAGGGCCTCATATTCGGCGATGTTATTGGTAACATCAAAACCGAATTTAATTGCCTTAGTGGCTTCCATGCCTTCGGGTCCCCGAAGGACTATTCCAGCGCCCTGGTGTTCTGCGCCTGATGCTCCATCGACAAAGAGCTTCCATTCTGGATTAACCCTTGTTCGGTCTTCCTCAGTGGTTCTGGCATTCTCTATTTCTGGGATTTCGACAATGAAGTCTGCCAGTGCCTGGGCTTTTATTGCCCTCCTTGGCTCGTAAGTAATGTCGTACTCCCCAAGTTTGATACACCATTTCGATAATCTTCCCGAATGCTCTACTCTTTTCATTACGTCGCGTAGGGGCAGGTTACTTCGGACGGTGATGGCGTGTCCTTGGAAGTAAGGTCGCAACCTTCTGCCCGCGAGTACTAAGGCGTAGATGGCTTTTTGGAGCAATGGGTACCTGATCTCGGCGCCATGTAGGGACTTGCTTACATAATATACTGGCCATTGCCTCCCACCTTCTTCTTTTACTAGGACCGAACTCACCGCTTTTTCGGTTACTGCGAGATAAAGGATGAGGGGTTCTCCTTCCTGGGGTTGTCGAAGTGTTGGCAACTTGGTCAGGTAGTTTTTAAGCTCGTCCCAGGCTTTCTGGCATTCTGAGTTCCATGGATGCTCTTGAGTTTCAGAGCTGTCCTCACCTTTGGGGGCTTTAGTGAGTACTTTGAAGAATGGTCGACATCGGTCGCCGTACCTGGAGATGAATCTACTAAGGGAAGTGATTCTCCCAGTAAGCCTTTGTATATCTTTGATGGATGTGGGTGTTCGGAAATTCAGCAGGGCTTTGACTTTTTCAGGGTTGGCGTCTATTCCCCTTTCTGATACCATAAACCCGAGAAACTTTCCTGCACTTACCCCGAACACACATTTTTCGGGATTGAGACGTATGTCGTACTCCCGAAGTCGTTGGAAGGTTTCGGCGAGGTCAGTGATATGATTACCAGGCATTTTGCTCTTGACTATCATATCATCAACGTATACTTCCATGTTTCTCCCGATTTGTGAATCGAATACCTTGTTCATCAGCCTTTGATAGGTAGCTCCTGCGTTTTTTCAACCCGAAGGGCATTCTGACGTAGCAGTAGGTGCCTATTTCCGTGATGAAGGCTGTTTTCTCTTCGTCCTCGGGGTTCATCCGAATCTGATGATATCCACTGAAGGCGTTAAGGAAGCTAAGAAGCCCGTATTTGGCGGTTGCATTTACCAGTTGGTCTATGGCTGGCAAAGGGTAAGAATCTTTTGGGCAAGCGTCATTCAAATTTCGGAATTCAATGCACATTCGGAGCTTCTCACTCCCTTCTTTCGTGGCAATGACAACGTTGCTAAGCCATCCGGGGTATTTTACTTCTCTTATTACCCTGGCCTCAATGAGGGGTATTTTACTTCTCTTATTACCTTGGCCTCAATGAGGCGATTAACTTCGGCTTTAACAAAGGAATTCTTGTGAGCCGATAGACTTCGTTTTTTCTGTCGAACTGGTCTGGCGTTCGGCTGCACTCTAAGATCGTGGTGGATTATGCTGGGATCAACCCCAGGCATATCCTTCGGCGAGTAGGCAAATAGATCTTTGTTCATACATAAGAAGGATACAAGCCTCTTTTTGTCGTCCTCGGCCAATTTTTTCCCAATTCGGGTGTTTCGGCCGGGGATCAACTCTACATCCTCTGTTTCTACTTTTTCGAGGCTTTCAGTTTCCTCCTCCATTGTTTCCCCGTCCACCGAGACCTTTTTTTCTTTTGCTGAGGTCTGTACTTGGATCTTTGCTGGGCTTTGCCTGGCCCTTGTGAAGACCTTTCTAACTTCGGCTTGGTCAATGAAGATCTTTGCATCTCCATCTTTGGTGGCGAAGGTGACTGTTAGGTACTTTATGTCTGGGCGAATGTGGAAGTTGCCCTGGGTCTGCCTTCCGAGGATAGCATTGTAAGCCGATGAAACATCAATGACAATAAATCTTGTCTTGACGGAAGCCATTAACTCCTCCTGGCTATGGGGGGAAACCCCTTTTAGCATCAAAGGTAGGTCGACGTACCCAAGGACCGAAAGTTCGGAGGGTCCGATGCTGAAGGTAGGGGAGCTGACTGGGCTGAGGTCGCCCCTCGGAATGCCTAACTTGGGCAGCAGATGGGAAAAGATGACATCGGTATTTGAGCCATCATCGAGGAGTACCCTTTTGACATCCTAGTTTCCTATCCTTGCTATGACAAGGAATGGATCGTCGTGGGGGAACTTCACTGTAGACCTATCTCTACGAGTGAGTCTACTTGGGGAGCTTCCGTACTCCATCACAGAGATTTCTCTTATCTTCCTCTTTCTCTCAGCCGAGGGTATCCCAGTGGTGATGGTTTGGATAACCCCTGCTGATGGTGGTAGATTCTTTCGAGGGCTTCTGTCCCGACGTCTGTCCGAGTCATATTCTTTGTCGTCCCCTTTTCTCTGTTCTTCCTTTCTTCCTTTTGGGGAAGGCATCCGCAAGTACCGACGGAGTTAACACTGTTTGATCAGGGACTCAATATATTTCTTCAGCTGGAAACAATCTTTGGTGTCATGGCCATGGTCTCGGTGGAACTAGCAGAATTTCTTCATGTTTCTCTTGTTTTCCAAGCTCATGGCCTTTAGTCTTGGGACTGTGGTCCCTTGCCTTTCTAACGCCATAAGAATGCTAGCTCTTGAGGTGTTCAAGGGGGTGAATGCCATGGGCCTTTTCCCCCTCTGCTTTCGGGGCCTTTCTCCTTCGTTCTGATGTCGGGGCTGATGGCTGGGCCCTTCGGCGCGGGGGTGTTCTCCTTTGGGCCCTCCCATCCTGAGCTCTTCGGCCGTCATATGTTGTTCGGCCCTTCTATAAAACTCCCCAAGAGTTTCTGGGGGGTCTTTGGAAAACTCATAGAACAGTTGGGAGTCCCTCCGAAGTCTTCTGACCATTGCGAGGATGCGAATTTCTGGGCAAAAGTCGGGCACGCTCAGTGCTTCTTGGTTAAACCTCTCAACGTAATCGCGAATGGTCTCCCCTCCTCGTTAAGCTATGTCGAACATTTGTACTGGCATTTTGGCCGTTGGCCTGCTGCCAATGAACTGCTGAGTGAAGGCAGTTGATAGCTCTTGGAAACTTAGCAAGCTTTCGTGGGCCAAAGAGTTATACCACGCCGTTGCTGGTCTCGAAAGTGTTACTTCGAAGCACTTACAGAGCATAGTGTCGTCCGCACCATGGAGTACCATGCTTCATTTGTACTTCATCAGGTGCGCCTAAGGGTCACTTCGTCTGTCATACGTTTCCAGGCAAGGTACCCTGAAATCGCTGGGCATGGGTGCTTCCACCACCTCACGTACGAAAGGACTCTTCTCTGGTGTAAGAGTCAGACAGTCTGGACTAGACTGGTTTTTAGGATATTTGTCTGTCGACCTTCTCCAGTCTTCCCAGGATTCTTTCCATAAGGACAGTGGTGTTCTCTTCTCCCTACTGTCGCGTGTGCGCCAGTAATAGCAAATTCCTCCTTCTCCCTAAGGAGCGACTTCGGCGGGGAGGAGACGGGGACCTTCGGTAGGGGGACGCACTCCGTTGGCAGGAGGCCCTAGTCTCTTTTGGGGCTCCCCTCCTGGTAGGCTGTACCTCAATGGGTTCATTTTCTATTGAAGAGGCATCAAGGGAGTCCCCACTTCCTAAACTTTGGTGGGTGGACCTGGAACTCCTTTCCCGGCGAGCAGCAGGGGGCGTGGCCTTTCGGACCAAAGGAGGTTGGGCCAACCTCTGATCAAGCTATTGGGTCATTTCAGCGATGATGGAGCGTTGGAAGTCTCACAGGAAGCCCATCATCACCGTTACAGGACGGTCGTCCTTCGGCACGGAAGTCTCTACCACAGGCATAGCGGTCGCTGGCTGAGCCTCGGGCACAGAGGGAGACTTAGGAATCCCTTTGTCCTTTGAGCGCCGAGTCTCTACGATGACAACATAGGAAGGGTTTCCCACAGACGGCGCCAAATGGTGCCCGGCAGCACCTTCGCCATGTGACATGATAGGAGTGAAGAGGACTTCCGGTGAAGGAGAACGCTTGAGGAGGAGGTTTCCTAGGGGAAGGTACCTGAAATGCTAGGAAGACAGAGGTCAGGAGGCCCCCGGGGTGTATTTCCGGGGAGGAGCCACCGACGCCCAAGTCAGTGTTTTGGAGTGATGAAGAGTGGAGAACTATAGTCTTTAGTGCGCAACCCCCTTACCTGGGGTGTTGACCGAGTATTTATAGAGGAGTGATCAGTAACAGTTCTCCTTGTGTGGCTGGCCCAAATTGTGACACGTGTTCGGCGGGATGTGATCCGTACCTTTAGGGGGGTTTTCAGCCATCCATAGGCCATTTGGCCGAAAGATTGCGTGGCTCGAGAACGGCGTGTCAGACCGTGTCTGGGGGCGGCATATCGGGGATGTGTCAGATGCTCCTTAATTGCTCCTGTCATACTCTTGAGGTCCCTTTCGGTAGAAAAGACCTCTTCAGAGAAAAGCTTGTCTCCCGAGGTTATTTTAGTACCGCAGGAATATATTTCCCGAGGGTGGCCTTTCTCAGGGATATCCCCATTTCCAATGGTGGTTTAATCGTCCCCCGAGGCTAGTACTGTTGTTTCCTGGGACGGAGAATTGCCGAGATTGAATTCAGGAGGTCGAACATCCTTCTTTCCATGGCAAGTGGTTCCTCTTCCGAGGTCGGTGCTCTGTCCGGACCTGTGGGTTCGAAAGGTGATGGGCACCTTGGCTATCAACTAGCATTAGTATAAGGTTCAAGAGACAGGATAAATGCCCAAATGAAGATTTTGAGTTCTAAAACTGAATTAGAATATTCTAAAATTCTAGGACTCAACTAGAAAATTTTCTTAAGTTTTGGAGGTAATTGTGAATTTTGCCCCCAATTTTTGTTATTTTTAATGCCTATAATAACGGTAGGACGATGGGTGTAACAATTACGTAGTTTGAGTACAATTGGTACAACTCTTAATAGTTCAAGGAAGATTAAGCAATATGGGATATAGTTTAAGGATAATAGATGGAGTTTACCATAGAATTTAGTTTGGGTAATCAGTAGGGTAAGAAAAAAGACCAAAATGCAACAATCCTTAAAGGTTTCGGACCATTCAATAATCCTTTAAACTTTTTTCTTATATAATCAGAAATATAAAGAGCTGGGAGATTTGGGAGCTAAGGTACAAGATAAAATAGATGTTGTTGTTAGTGTTGTTCCTAAAAGCCAATCATGAGATGATTGCATTTTACACATTGAGTCATGATTGATAGCCCTTCGGCTATCACCCACAAAAACCTTTTCCCCCAATGGAATCTAATACCACCCTCGGAGTCTTATAACACCAAACTTGGGAGGAATCTCTCCACCACCTTCTGTAATACACATAGCAGACTTCGGAGAAAGACTCTTTACCACTGTCGAAAACATACCTTACCAACCTCGGGAATCTGGGCCTACCACCTTCGATAGATGAAGATGTCTCCCAAAGATGGTTCACCCATCCGAAGGGCTTTCTCCAGCAGCACTCGAGGGAAATCTCTTCCCGAAGGGGTCTTACACTTCAAAAGGGGTCTTACGGAAAAATGACAAATACAGTTGAGGGATCTTTGACACAGAAGCTTCACACATGCCCCTACCCTCTAGCTAGAATTACCTATGGCTAGCAGGAGATGCCTGCTTCTGAAAGTATAGATCAGATTTAGCCGAACACATGCCCTGATCTGAACAGGTTGTGTAAAATGGCATTCTGCCCCCAGCCTCTTATAAATACTCGGGAGGCTCCAGGTAAAGGACACAGGACTCTTTCCTTTATAATGTTTGCTCTTAAACAACTTCTCTCCCCTACACTGACTTGGGCATCGGAGGCTCCTCCCTTGGCAACACACTTTGGGGAGCTCTTAACCTGCTTTCAGGAAGTCTCTTTTAGGCCCAGCGTGTCAAACAATGAAGATGCTGCTAGGCATCATTTGGGACCATATGTTGGAAACCATTCTCAAGTTGCTATTGTTGAGACTCGACGTTCAAAGGACAAAGGACTCATGAGGTCCTAGTCTGAGCCAGAAACTCAAGCAACGACTGAACTACCTGCGGCGAAGACTTCCTTGCCAAAGGACGAGCATCCTCTGATGGTCACAATGAGCTTCCTCCGTGATTTTTAGCGCTTTATCATGGCTAAAATGACATAACAACTCAACCAAATGTGGTCAACAGCACCTCATAAAGGAAGAGCATATGCGTCAAGACAAAAGTCACAAGTCACCTCATCAGAGCTCTGGAAGTGAGGGTTCTCATGATGAGTCCTCAACGGAGAACATACCGTCCAAGGGACATCACACTGTTGGAACTGGGTTGAAAAAGCCTAGAACTTCCTGCCGGCGATGTCCATCCCCAGACAAGAAGTCCCTATCCTTGTGCCAAAGAAGTTACTCTTTGAAAAGAAGACATCATTCTCTGTTGCCTGTGGCTGTCAGGCAATGAGGAGAGTATGGTACTACCATCCTGATGGAGAAAATCCTGCAGAGGTTAGAAAAGGTGGAAAAACAGGTCTCCTGAAAGCCTACCTGCTCAAGGTTGTCAGAGACCTTCGCCAGAGAAGAGTCCCCCTTCATCCGTACAATAGTAGAGGCACCAATGGCCAATGACTTCTGAGTACCATGTTTGGAGACATCTAATGGGCCCAACACTCCCTAAGCCCGCTTGACCATTTACAAATGTTTTTAAGTCACTTTGTGAAGGCCGGCAACTGCATGGTACAACTCCTTTGCCCCTGGAACCATAATGGGCTTCTAGGAATTGTTAACCGCCTTCACTCAGCAGTTCATCGGAAGTAGGCCGATGGTGAAAATGCCCGTCCAGATGTTCAACATAGCCCAAAAGAATGGGTAGACCATTTGGGACTACGTTGAGAGGTTTAACCGAGAAGCCCTTAGTGTGCCAATCTTCCACCCCAAGATTCAAATCCTCACTATGATTAGGGGACTCAGGAGTGACTTACAACTCTTCTATAAGTTCTCCAAGGATCCCCCTAACACCCTCAAAGAATTCTACAGAAGGGCAGAGCAACACATGATAGCTAAGGAGTTAAGGATGGGCGGCCCATAGTTCAACGGCAATCGTTTCGACAGTCAGAGTCACCAACCTCAGTACTCAGTCGAGGGAGGGGGCAGACTTCAGAAAGTAAGGGGGAAGAGGCCAGTATCATTCACCCCCTTAAACACTACAAGAACGAACATCCTGATGGTCGTGGAAAGATAAGGAACCATAATCCAACGTCCGTAGGCCATGACCTCGGACAACAAGCAGAACATGAAGAAATTCTATCAATTTCACCAGGACCACAGGCACGATACCGAGGATTGCTTCTAGTTTAGGAAGTTTATTGAATCTCTGATCAAGCGAGGGAAACTTTGACGCTATTTGCGGATGCCATTGCAAAAAGCCTGAGAAAGAAAAAAAGAGGATAGAAAAGGAGAGGATGAGGATTATGACTCTGACTAACATCGTAACCGAAGTCCTAGGAAACACCCGCCACTGCTAGCCGGTATAATCCATACGATCACAACTGGAATACCCTCGACCAAGAGGAAAAGGAAAGCTTGTGAAATTGCAATGATGGAATTCGACAACCCAACGAACAAACTTGTTTGAAAAGATGGGTCTACGATGAAGTTTCCACATGATGACCCTCTCCTAATTATGGTAAGGATAGGAAGCTAGGATGTCAAGAGGGTGCTCATTGATGATGGGTTGAATGCCGATGTTTTGTTCTCCCATTTATTGCCAAATTTGGGTATCTACAAGGGTGATCTTGAACCCGTTACCTTGCCTACCTTTGGTGTTGGCCCCTCGGAACTCCTAGTACTCAAATCGATTGATGTACCCTTGATGCTAAAGGGTAGCTCGGTCCAAACTAAGAAAGAACTCTTTCCTTCTACCATGACAAGGTTCATCATCATAGATGTCCCATCTTCATACAACGCCATCCTCAGAAGGCAAACACAGGGAAATCTTCACATTTGACCAGAAGTAAAATACCTTACTGTCACATTTGGTATGAAGAAGGGTGATGTAGAGATATTCATCGATCAAGCCTAAGTAAGAAAAGTTTTGGTCAAAGTAAGATAGAGCCTAGTGAAAGTTCACGTTCAAACTTCGGCAGAGAAGAACGTATCAGGCAAAGATGAGATAGAGAGTGAAAAAAGTGATCTTGAAAAGATAGAGACAGAGGATCTAGAACTTGTTCCTGGCTGAAGTAACCGAGTGGGGAAAAAACTAGCTGAAGGTGACAAGGAACAAGTTGTATCCTTTTTATTAATGAACAAAGATCCATTTGCTTATACTCTAAATGATATGCCCGGGGTAGACTCGGGTATAGTTCAACATAGTCTCAAGGTAAAACTTGAGGCAAGGCCCATTCGGCAGAAAAAGTGTTGCTTCTCGGCGTATAAGAACAATTTCATCAAATCTAAGGTCCAATGACTAATGGAGGCAGGCATAATAAGGGAAGTGAAGTACCTTGACTAGCTTAGCAATGTTGTTGTCACCACAAAGGAAGGGAGCAACAAGCTTTGAATGTGCATCGATTTCTAAAATATGAATGATGCCTGTCCAAAAGACTCATATCCTTTACCACCAATAGACCAATTGGTGGGCTCAACTACCAAATATGGTCTACTCAACTTCCGTGGTGCTTTTAGCGAATACCACCAAATTTGAATGGATCCCAAAGATGAGGAAAAAACTACCTTCATTTCCGAAGTCGGGACCTACTGCTATGTCAGAATGCCCTTCGGCCTTAAAAATGCAGGAGCCATATACCAAAGGCTAATGAAAAGGGTACTCAACTCCCAGAGTGGAAGAAATATGAAAGTCTATGTTGACGATATGATAGTCAAGAGTAGACAATCTAGTAATCATATCACGGACTTGGGGGAAACATTCTACCAACTTCAGAAATTTGGAATATGCCTTAACCCTGAAAAGTGTGTGTTTGGGGTGACTATTGGAAAACTCCTCAGGTTCATGGTATCCAAAAGGACTATAAATGCAAACCCCAAAAAAGTCGACACCCTACTAGCATTCTGAACTCCATCAACAACAATGGATATACAAAGGCTCACTGGAAGAATAAATTCTCTTAGTAGATTCATATCTAGATATAGGGATCGGTGCCAGTCATTCTTTAAATTACTTACAAAAGTGGCAAAAAATGAAGGCAACCTCAGAGCTGGGGAACACCCTTGGAATAAGGAATGCCAGAATTCTTGGGACGAGCTAAAAAATTACTTGACCCAATTACCGACACTTTGGCAACCAAGGGAAGGAGAACCGCTCATCCCCTACCTAGTAGTAACTAAGAAAGCCGTAAGCTCGGTTCTGGTTAGGGAGGAAGGAGCGAAGCAGTGGCTAGTATACTATGTGACTAAGTCCCTACATGGTGGTACCTTTTTTTGCAAAAGGCCATCTATGCCCTAGTATTGGCAGGCAGGAGGGTCTAGCCCTATTTCCAAGGACATCCCATCATAGTACGAAGTAACATACATCTATGGGATGTCATGTGAAAGGTGGACCACTTGGGCTGATTATCAAAGTGGTGCATCGAGCTAGGCGAGTATGATATCATTTATGAGCCAAGAAGAGCAATAAAAGCCCAAGCACTGGCAGATTTTATTGCTGAGGTACCTGAAATCGAAGGTACCCTAAGAGACCTCAGAAGTGACAAACCTGAGAGGACATTATTCATTGATGGAGCCTCAGGATCCAAACACCAAGGAGCTGGAGTAATTCTCCATGGACCCAAAGGTATGGAAGCTTTAAAATCAGTCAAATTTAATTCAATGTCACCAATAACGTTGCCGAATATGAAGCCCTCATAGTAGGCTTCTGATAGGAAAAAAGAGTCAGTGTGAGAAATCTGAAGGCCTAAAGTGATTCTCAGCTGGTAGTCTAGCAGATGACTAGTGTTGGGTTTCGGGAGCCAAACAGCGCAGCGGAATTTAACCGAAACCCTCCAGGATCCAAGTGAAACGGGGTAAACCGGGTGTTCGAAAATTTTCATACCTAATTTTCGATTGAGATCTCTCACTCAACTGTAGAGTCGAATCACAAAACCTGAACAGTTGACGTGTTCAGGCTCTCTATGGTATCCACACGAGCCTCTCGGGATCACCACGCTTCCACCACGTCCCGGCAGATGCGTTTCTCTTGCGCTTGCAGTGCTAGCTTGCATCCTCCAAGGAATTGCAAGAGAAGAGTGCGGCTGTCCTTTTGGGAGGCTAGGGCAAGGAGACCTGCGAATTTCTCACTTAAAAGTTGTATTTATAGTGAGACTCAACTTCCAGGCCTAATGGGTTTCAAAGCCCTAATCCAATTAGGATTTAATTTCGGGCTTAACAATGGCTTAACTCTTTGGCCCATTATTAATATGAAATTAAAGTGAAACCATAACCCAAATAATTAGCCCATGCACTCTAATGATTGAAATAGCTCTATGTGTGCGACCCAATAGGCTCTTGCCATGTTGGCAATGATCATAAATCACATTTATGATCATAAGCAATGAGCGGTGTCTAGCAACACATCATTGCTACCCAAGTGACAAGATTGTCGGTGATTCGACTAAACCTTTATGATCATCACCGATATATGCCATTGTCCCTTTGTCCAAGATATCAAGACTAAGCACGAGACATGGAATGTGTCACTCTCGTATAGCCCAATCTTTGGTTTCTTGATTACCGAGTAGACCAACTTAAACTGATGACATTGATATCATATATCAACTCATCCGAGCATGGCCATGCATTTTCTAAGTCTCACTCTATCAAGGGGCCCGAAGATATCACTCCCGTTACATAGGAGGGACAAATCCCATCTTGATCATACAAATCCCTCCGCATGATATGTGACATACCCAATGACCTCCTTCAAGTTCACTCAGTTACGAGCAACAAAGGAAAGTATCAAAGTATGTGACTCACATGTAGGGAACCTTGATGATCTTAGGTCGAAGGACTACATATACCATGATCACTATGAGAATCACTTATGACACTCATATAACGATCCATGTAGTGTTCTCATGGTGGGTCGGTCCAGTACACAAGTTCTCCAACTTGTACCCATATGTAGACTAGATATCTCATATTAGTCTCCACATATGCTAGTCATTATGTATTATTGCAACCCGCTCCACAATAATACTAGACTAGGGACGTTTAAGAATATCATTATTCTAGGGTTACAATTATGCTTATTACGTTACGCAGAAACAAAACAACAAACATAATTGCTGGATTAATGCCTCAATAAAATATCATGACTCAATGTGCAAAAAATACAATCATCTCATGATTGGCTTTTTGGGCACAATACTAACAATCTCCCACTTGCACTAAAAGCCAATCATCCATGTATCTAATACCGATGGACCTAGAATGGCTATCATGCTTCTGCTGCGTAAGGGGCTTTGTCAGTGGATCAGCAATGTTGCTGTCTGTCGAAGTCCTGCATATCCTTACATCACCCCTCTCGATGATCTCCCTGATGAGATGATAGCGTCGGAGTATGTGTTTGGATCGCTGGTGAGATCGAGGTTCCTTAGCCTGTGCGATTGCTCCATTGTTGTCACAATAGAGCTCTATCGGGTCAACAATGCTTGGAACCACTCCAAGTTCAGTGATGAACTTCTTGATCCAAACTGCCTCTTTCGCAGCATCAGAGGCGGCAATGTACTTAGATTCTGTTGGAGAGTCAGCTACTGTCTCTTGCTTTGAACTCTTCCAGCTGATAGCACCACCACCAATACAAAACACATAACCAGATTGCATCTAAAATCATCCTTATCGGATTGGAAGCTTGCATAGGTGTAACCCTTTACAACGAGCTCATCTTCACCTCCAAAGACCAAGAATGCATCCTTAGTCCTTCGTAAGTACTTAAGGATGTTCTTAACAGCTGTCCAGTGACTTTCACCGGGGTTCGATTGGTACCTACTCGTCATGCTCAAAGCATATGAGACATCGGGACGAGTACATATCATGGCATACATGATAGATCCAATTGCTGAGGCATATGGAATCTTACTCATGCGCTCTCTCTCCTCGGGTGTACTCGGACACTGAGATCTAGAAAGAGTTATACCATGTGACATGGGCAAGAATCCTTTCTTGGAATCTTGCATGCTAAACCTCTTTAGCACCTTGTCAATATATGTACTTTGACTTAGGCCAAGAAGCTTTCTAGATCTATCTCTATAGATCCTGATGCCTAACACATAGGCTGCTTCACCCAAGTCCTTCATAGAGAAACATTTCCCTAGCCAAGTCTTCACAGACTGTAGCTCAGGAATGTCATTCCCGATGAGTAGTATGTCATCTACATACAACACCAAGAAGACAATAGTGCTCCCACTAACCTTCTTGTAGACACAAGGTTCATCTTCATTTTTGATAAAACCAAACTCTTTGATTGCATCATCAAAATGAAGATTCCAACTTCGAGAAGCTTGCTTCAGTCCATAAATGGACCTTTGCAACTTGCACACTTTATTGGCATTCTCAGGAGTGACAAAACCCTCAGGTTGTGTCATGTACACATCCTCAAGTAGCTTTCCATTTAGGAATGCAGTTTTGACATCCATTTGCCATATCTCATAATCATAGTGTGCAGCAATAGCAAACAAAATTCGGATGGATTTAAGCATAGCAACTGGTGAAAAAGTTTCATCATAGTCAATACCATGAATTTGCTTGAAACCTTTTGCAACCAATCGTCCCTTAAAGGTAATCACATTACCATCCATGTCAGTTTTCTTCTTGAAAACCCATTTGCACCCTATGGGTTTTACCCCTTCAGGTGGGTCAACCAAAGTCCATACTTGGTTTTCATACATGGATTCCATCTCAGATTTCATGGCCACTAGCCACTTCTCAGAGTCAGGCCCCGACATAGCTTGTTGGTAGGTTGTGGGCTCATCCTGATCCATGAGCATCACATCACCGGTGTGAGTCACAAGAAATCCATATCTCTCGGGCTCACGCCGAATCCTACCAGTCCTACGTGGGCTTTGTGCTACAGGAACAGACTCTTGAACCACAACATCTTGTGGTGTCTGTTCAGGTTCCATTTCAGGTTCGATGTCTCCTTGTTGTTCTTGAATTTCTTCAAGTTCTACTTTCCTCCCACTAGTTCCTTTAGAGATAAACTCTTTCTCCAAAAAGACACCAGTTCGAGCAACAAACACTTTTTGCTCAGAGGGATTGTAGAAATAGTAACCCTTTGTTTCTTTGGGATACCCAACAAAAAGGCATTTTTGAGATTTGGGCCTTAGTTTGTCAGAGGATTGACGTTTCACATAAGCGTCACAGCCCCAAATCTTCATAAAAGACAAATTGGGACGCCTCCCACTCCATATCTCATATGGTGTCTTTTGAACCGATTTAGATGGAACTCGGTTTAGTGTAAAAGCGGCTGTCTCTAGAGCATGTCCCCAAAAGGAGTTTGGAAGGTCAGCTTGACTCATCATGGAGCGAACCATGTCTAACAGAGTTCGATTTCTCCTTTCAGATACACCATTCCATTGAGGTGTACCTGGTGGAGTGAGTTGTGATACTATACCACACTCCTTCAGATAGTCAAGGAATTCTCGATCCAAGTACTCTCCACCTCGATCTGATCGAAGCACTTTGATACTCTTCCCGAGTTGATTCTCTACTTCATTCTTGAATTCTTTGAACTTTTCAAAGGATTCTGACTTGTGTCTCATAAGATACACATAGCCATATCTGCTGAAGTCATCAGTGAAAGTAATGAAGTATTGGAAACCTCCTCTAGCTTGTGTAGACATAGGGCCACATACATCACTATGTATGAGTCCTAGTAAGTCATTAGCCCTTTCACTTTGCCCTGTGAATGGGGCTTTGGTCATCTTGCCCAACAAACATGACTCACATGTCTCATATGATTCAAAATCAAATGAGTCCAAGAGTCCATCCTTATGGAGCTTGGATATGCGGGTCTCATTTATATGGCCCAAGCGACAGTGCCAGAGATAGGTCAGGTTTGAATCATTTAATCTGACCTTCTTGGTATTCACATTATAGATTGGATCTTCGAGGTCTAGAACATACAACCCATTGCTAAGTTGAGCACTACCATAAAAGATTTCATTCAAATAAATAGAACAACATTTGTCCTTTATTATAAATGAAAAACCTTTCTTGTCCAAACAAGAAACAGAAATCAAATTTCTACTAATAGTAGGCACAAAGTAGCAGTTGTCTAATTCTAAAACTAATCCACTAGGTAAAGTGAGAACATAAGTCCCTACGGCTAAGGCAGCAACCCTTGCTCCATTTCCAACACGTAGGTCCACTTCACCTCGGGCCAATCTTCTACTTCTACTTAGATCCTGCACATTTGCACAAATGTGAGATCCACATCCAGTATCCAATACCCAAGATGAGGAAGTAGAAAAGTTAGCCTCTATAACAAAAATACCTGAAGTGGAAGTCTTACTTCCCTTTTCCTTAGCAAGTTCTTCAAGATAGAGCTTGCAATTGCGCTTCCAGTGTCCAGGTTGCTTACAATGGAAGCACTCCCCTTCCTTTGCCACACCACCCTTTGGTTTCAGTGCAGCTGAAGAAGAACTAGCATTGGACTTTCCATTAACTTTTATCCTTCTTCTTGTTGGCTTTTCCCTTTCCCTTGCCCTTTTGAACCATAAAAATGGGCTTAGCCTTCTTAAGGTTTTGCTCAGCAGTTCTCAACATGTTGAGTAATTCAGGAAGGGACTTGTCAAGGTCGTTCATGTTATAGTTCATGACGAACTGACTGTAGCTTTCAGGCAACGATTGCAAGACTACATCGATAGCCAACTCTTTCTGAAGAGCAAATCCCAAATTCTCAAGATTCTCAATGTACCCAATCATCTTGAGCACATGAGGACCCACGGGACTTCCCTCAGACATCTTGCACTGAAACAATGCCTTAGAGGTCTCAAACCTCTCATGCCTAGCTTGCTCTTGGAAAAGCATTTTGAGATGTTCGATCATATCGAACGCCCCCATGTTCTCATGTTGCTTCTGAAGCTCAGATTCCATGGTAATAAGCATGAGGCATGCAACATCCAAAGCATCATCAGAATGCCTCTTGTGAGCATCCCTTTCAGCTCTTGGAGCAGTGGCAGCAGGCTCATTCGGAATGGGCTGCTCTAGGACATAAGCCTTTCTCTCTTGTTTGAGGACTATCCTCAAGTTTCGGTACCATTTGAGAAAGTTGGTCCCATTCAGTTTTTCCTTCTCAAGGATCGATCGCAACGAAAGTGTCGATGTGTTTTGTGCCATGGTTATCTACAACAGTAAATATGCAGTGTAAGAGTCATGTATTTTAATTCATTTAATAAGGACTTTTATTAAACGATACTCCCACTATTTTCCTCAAAATAATAACCCTCGATATTATTTCGGAACACCTCGGCGCTAAGGTATTCTAGTGGGCCAAGATCCATATTTGACCACAACCTGAGTCAGCTTTGGCTTTTCTCTCAAGTTACAGCTATTTAGGTAGGCAACTTCCTTGCCAATTGCATCTTATGCAACTCTTGGATAGTTGGGTGAACAACACTTGTCCAAGCTCATCTCATGAACTTAAGCCCAACTCTATGCCTCTAAGTCCCTAATCCTATTAGGATGACTTAGTTAAGTCGAACCCAAAGTTAGCAATTTGGATATCACTATTATCCCATCGCGCCTTACCAAGATGAACATAGGTGCTTTGCTTTGGCAAACCCACCTAATGTTGATCAAAGTCTTGACGAGTGCCAACATTTGGAAGGCATCACATTTAATGACTTAATATTTGTTTGAGGGATTTTTCTTTTGATCTCACCAATTTGTTATCTCCGGTTGTTTTATACATGCATCACATACAAATATAAAACATGCATCTCATGCTTACAAGAAATAAACGTGACATGGTTATAGCCCAAACTATGCGATATTCTCAAGCCAATGAGAATATCATAAAAGCCTAAGAAAAGAAAAGAGTCTTCACAAGCTCCTTCTCTTCCTTTCTTGGTTGCCCTTTTGTTGTCACCTCCTTGGACATCCTTGGATGATCCTTGGACATACCACCTTGGATGATCCCATAATGCACCATTACATCAATAATAGAAACCTCGAGTTACATTCGAGGGGAGTAAGGTGAGAAGAGAATGTACAATGAGAGTGATAAGAAAAGGCACGACTCGCAGGCCGTATTTACAAGTACAACCAATCAAGGGCTATAACCATGCACCATGCTTCAAACACCAATCAGCATATCATGTCAAATCTCATTCAACAAAGATGCATGCCAATTTTCGTGCGTTGATTAACCAGTTTTTATTTATGTGGCGCTTCGCATATGGCGGTCCCGCTGGCCTGTCAGTGGGCGGTGGTTCCGCTGACCGGTCAGCGGACGAGGTCAAGGGGAGCCGCCCTTGCGGGGGGCGTGGGGGGCAGCGCCCCCCTGCGCAAAAAATTTTCTTACAATTGCTTAGCCCGAAATCTTGTATTTTGAGAAAGTAGGCACCCGAGACTCCTCTATTCGAGCCACCAAAAATACCTTACTTTCAGTGCCCGAACAGGCCGAATCCGAACAAAGCTAGGGTTTTTGCAACTATTGCAAGAATCCTAATCCATATAGGTATCTCATACCATTCAATTTGAGATTAATCTCATTAACCAATTTGTGTCGTTTCTTCATATATCTCATATGTTCATTACGAATTCCAGTTTCATGCATCTTGAATCAATCTAATTAATCATGGCCGAAAAGCAACCGAACACATAGCATCATGCGATTCAACACTCAATCCCGATTTAGGGTTTCACCAGTAGCTCTGATACCACTGTTGGGTTTCGGGAGCCAAACAGCGCAGCGGAATTTAACCGAAACCCTCTAGGATCCAAGTGAAACGGGGTAAACCGGGTGTTCGAAAATTTTCATACCTAATTTTCAGTTGAGATCTCTCACTCAACTGTAGAGTTGAATCACAAAACCTGAACAGTTGACGTGTTCAGGCTCTCTATGGTATCCACACGAGCCTCTCGGGATCACCACGCTTCCACCACGTCCCGGCAGATGCGTTTCTCTTGCGCTCGCAGTGCTAGCTTGCGTCCTCCAAGGAATTGCAAGAGAAGAGTGTGGCTGTCCTTTTTGGAGGCTAGGGCAAGGAGACCTGCGAATTTCTCACTTAAAAGTTGTATTTATAGTGAGACTCAACTTCCAGGCCTAATGGGTTTCAAAGCCCTAATCCAATTAGGCTTTAATTTTGGGCTTAATAATGGCTCAACTCTTGGGCCCATTATTAATACGAAATTAAAGTGAAACCATAACCCAAATAATTAGCCCATGCACTCTAATGATCCAAATAGCTCTATGTGTGCGACCCAATAGGCTCTTGCCATGTTGGCAATGATCATAAATCACATTTATGATCATAAGCAATGAGCGGTGTCTAGCAACACATCATTGCTACCCAAGTGACAAGATTGTCGGTGAATCGACTAAACCTTTATGATCATCACCGATATATGCCATTGTCCCTTTGTCCAAGATATCAAGACTAAGCACGAGACATGGAATGTGTCACTCTCGTATAGCCCAATCTTTGGTTTCTTGATTACCGAGTAGACCAACTTAAACTGATGACATTGACTTCATATATCAACTCATCCGAGCATGGCCATGCATTCTCTAAGTCTCACTCTATCAAGGGGCCCGAAGATATCACTCCCGTTACATAGGAGGGACAAATCCCATCTTGATCATACAAATCCCTCCGCATGATATGTGACATACCCAATGACCTCCTTCAAGTTCACTCAGTTACGAGCAACAAAGGAAAGTATCAAAGTATGTGACTCACATGTAGGGAACCTTGATGATCTTAGGTCGAAGGACTACATATACCATGATCACTATGAGAATCACTTATGACACTCATATAACGATCCATGTAGTGTTCTCATGGCGGGTCGGTCCAGTACAGAAGTTCTCCAACTTGTACCCATATGTAGACTAGATATCTCATATTAGTCTCCACATATGCTAGTCATTATGTATTATTGCAACCCGCTCCACAATAATACTAGACTAGGGACGTTTAAGAATATCATTATTCTAGGGTTACAATTATGCTTATTACGTTACGCAGAAACAAAACAACAAACATAATTGCTGGATTAATGCCTCAATAAAATATCATGACTCAATGTGCAAAAATACAATCATCTCATGATTGGCTTTTTGGGCACAATACTAACAACTAGGACTATGGGGCAAAAGATACTAACTTGGAAAAGTACCATAATCTCGTAAAAGGACTTATCCAAGAGTGCTACACTGTACAAATAGAAAATGTACCTCGATGGAAAATGTCAAGGTATTACTTTAGCCTTAATCAAAACAGTTCACTGAAGTATTGGATACCGGCACTATAGCAATAATGCTCTATCTCAACCTCAAACAAAAGCTTGGAAGGATCCTATCAAAGGGTATCTTAACGCCTCAAATTACCCGAATACCCTAGGGAACACTACGAAGGTACTGAAAGTGCACGGTAGAACACTGAGCAATCGGGGTACCTTACTACCGACAAGGGTATTCAAACCCATCTGTGCAAAGGTGTGTAAGTGAAAAGAACATTGAGGTAGTCCTTAAAGAAGTCCATTGGGGGGCCTATGGGTCTCACATCGGGACTAATGCCCTTACTAGGGAACTACTTCCTACAAGGGCATTTTTGGCCAACACTAAGGAAGGATGCAAGGCAGTTTGTCAAGAAATGTTATAAGTGCCATTTCAACATGAACCCATCCAGAGTTTACCCCTTGAGGCAATAACTTCAGAAACTACCCCTGCCCCTTCAACAACTGTCCATGGTATTGACCTCGTCACCTACTCCTTACACCTCCAGGAGAAGTAGTTTGTATAGTCGACAGTGATTATTCCACAAGTGGATCAAAGCAGAGCCTTCAACCCCACTTAACCTCTGGATGATGACCAGAAGTCACCATCTAGAAGAATATCATATGCAGATTTGTCTATTGCCGAGGGTGATAGTACTACCTTAAATGGTTCCCAACTTCACTAATAAAGATTCAGGGAATTCACAACCCACTTCGGGTATAAAAACACTTCCCAAAGTTGCCCATCCTTAGACCAATGGATAAGTTGAGTGTCAATAGGACAATAAAAGATGGTCCAAAAGAGGATGATGAAAGAGCCAACAAAGGAACAAAAAATAATTACCTAGGAATACTTTTCGAGTGTCTAATGGAGTTATCAAACAACACCCTGAGTCCAAGGAACTCACTGTTCAACTAGCCAAACATTCTTCTCATCTAGGCCATGGCCCTAACTCATTTCTTTATCCCTATCAAAGTCAGACAACTGTCCAATCAGAATATAGGTGTTTGATGAAGAAGGGAACAAGCAAGTGGTTTAAGGGCTAAGTTAGACATGATTAACAAACATAGAGAGATTAGGTGAACTCAGAAGAAAAGCCTTTTAACAAAGGGTACCAATGGCTACAAACTTGCATGTTAAACCTAAAGGGGATCTAAAAATGAGACCTTGCCAAAAATTACTGAACTGGAAAACCCGAATACCATTTCATGGTGTCACTTCTAGCCAAATTGGGATGGACCTTACTAAGTCCTCGAGGAAGTTCGGCTAGGGGTCTATAAGCTTGGAAATGCCAAGTGAGAAGAGTTGAAGAACACATGGCACTCTGACTCTTTGTAAAAAATTCTACACTTAGGAATTTTCCAGAGTAGTTTAACTGAATGTGGTTGCTTTTGAAAGTGATATTGTACAAGTATGGCACATCCAAGGTGGATGATCTGAACGTGGTTTATCCCAAAAATACCTAAGTGTTTTTTCTAAATATTTTATCCACAATATCTGGTTAGAATTATGTGAACCTTAACCAAATATGGTTGAACTATTCTTAAACACTTAGAATGATAATCATAACTGGAGAAAGATAACCGGGTATTACCTTTGGGAAAGACTGTGGTTGTAATCCTTGGTAAAAATTTTTAAGGTTGTATTTGACCGAAGGTGCTGAGCACACCTACATTACCAAATATGGTAAATGGGTGTAGGCCCCATGTGTTCATACCCATTGTGAACTTAGCCAAATTTTTGGAAATAAAGTTCCATTAGGAAAGGTAGTACAAAAAAAAAAAGATGACTAAGCCCTATGGGTTGTTCGGCCCATCTTTAGGTTCCTCAGTGTCATCAGCATTGTTACCACTCTGAGTGTTTCTCTACAGTGATTAAATTTAGTGAGCTAAAGCCCCAGGTAGTACATGCCTTGTAGGCCAACTAGAACATGCACACTATGTTTACCCAAATGGCCCTCTTGGTCATTATGCAAAGATATGTATATTGGTCCAACCATCACACATATATTCACACACAATTTCATCTAGAACTAATGATGATAGTGAAATTCTTTATTCCTGGCTAATATGGAATTTGAGTAAAATCCTCAAGTGCATGTACAATCATATGCACACATGATGCTATTGGTGCACATTTTATGTGTCCAAACTTTCACATCTTGTCCAACTCAATTTCTTCCTATGTTCTCCTATGCCCTAAAGGTTTTAAACCCTTTAATACACTAAAACCTTTATATGGAAATAGGTTTGAGCATTAAATCCATCTAATTTTACAATTATGGATTTTACACTTAATCGGGTATAAATGACCACATGAACAATGCTCAACAAAATCAGCCAATTTTGATAGGCCATAACTTTGGCTACAAGGCACCAAATCCAATGATTCAAAAGCCAAGTAATTCTTCTTGAAGTGTTCTAAATGTGGTAAGAATTGTATAGGGAAATTCTTTATGTATACAAATTTATGGCAGCTGGAGTACAGGGTACCAAATTTTAGTCACTATTGACCATTATGCCCATACAAAATTTCATAATATTCATACACTTCATTTCCAGGTGCAAAACCCACTTGGTAGTGTCCATATATGTCTTATACACATGGGAAAACCACCCATGAATTTAGAGCCCTTCTAATCATCATTCATAAAAATGCCATCAAAACAGCCCATAAAACACCATATGGACAGCATTGTATACACACTTCAAACCAGACTCCATTGATCCATATATCCTTCTTACACTACACAGACAACATACCCAAATCATTTACATGCATTTATGCACCTCATAGATGACAATAACTTAGTTAATATGTACACTAAGCTTCTTGGAGAACTTCAAAAGCACTAAGCACTCCAGAAACTTAAAGGGACCAGCTGCTGCGTAAGGCAGAAAGTACCATTACTAAAAATAGCTAATGTGCTCCAAAAATCATCAAATTTTCCAGTTTAAAACTACACATATGGAAGTTAATATACCTAAACATTCATAAAGAAATTAAAATGACAACTATTATTTTTAATGCTCTCTTTCAGGTGCTCCTGAAATGGACAAATAGGGGATAAGTCTCTTTGAAGAAACTTAGTAAGGGCTTATCACTATAAACTTGAATTCACAGCAACATACCTGAAATACAAAGACATAAAAACAAAAAAAAAAAAGCACATATACAAAAATATGGCCATCCAAATGCACAAACAAGCAGAACACAAATGCAATGCTGGAAGCAATACATCATTAGGGTTAGTCCAATAACAATCAAATAAACAATATGTAATCACTATGGAAGCCCTCCTCAAGCTAATGCTTGGTCTTAGGAGGTTAATTAGTCTTAGTTAGTATTAACTTGGGCTCTAGAAACCCCTGTAAACACTGCCACCTTAGTGCATGAAAAACAGTAAGGCTGGAACCTTGTTCATGCACTCCCCCTTAACCCATACTTGGTTCCTTGAGCTTTTTGCTCTGTTCCAAGCATGGTATTAGCCTCATGGATGCTTGATAATCATCTCAGAATAGTAAAAAACCATGAAACATGAAGATAAAACCCTTACATAAGCTATGAAGGCTAAAATCTTCAAGAGATACACAACAAACACAAAAACTAGGGTTTCTCTCTTTCTTATTGCATCTGATTACCTTCCTTTGTGATTTATTGGGAGATTGAGCTATGCTGGCTCTGGAAGCTTATGAAGGAGATAAGGAAGGAACTCTATCTAGTGAGGGCCGAAAATGAGCAAGGAAAGGTAAAGAAATCAAGATGTTTACTTGACTTGATTAGTTTAACCTTAACCTTCACTTAGGTCACTATAAGTATGCCTTAAGCAAAGACTTTTTGGCTAATCTTTAGCCCACCTTTTTGACCTTAGAACCTGGAAATAAAAGGTTGGGATAATCTTAGAAATGGCCATCTTAAACTCTTGTCAAAAATCATCCCATCCTTTAGTTATTTTTGTGAACAATTGTAAACCTAGTTGTCCTAGGTTCTTGAATAATAGCCTTTGTCACCTTTATGCAATTTAGCATCCAAAAATTTCTTCCATATCATTCAAATCCTTCAAAAATCTTTCTTTTAGAGTTGTACAATTGAGTACCCAATTCTTGAAATCTTGCAATAAGACCCATAGATTACTTGTAAAACAAGCAATCCTCTAAGGGTTCCTTTAGTACCAAGCAACCATTGTAATCTTTTAAAGAGGTGTAGATTATTCACTTTACCCCTTACATTTCATTCATTATGGTGAAAATTATGCTATATAATGGTTTATAACCATTATGCCTTTATACTGTAATTTTCCTTTTTGTTGAGGTAGTAACATTTCTCCCCACTTGAAAATTTTGGTCCTCCAAAATTGCCCTCAGCTAGGGATACTCATCTGGATACCTTTCTAGAATTTCTTTCTCAGTTTCCCAAGTGGCCTCTCTTTTAGAATGGTTTGACCATTGTACTTTAACCATGGGAATCAATTTGTTCATTAGCCTTCTGGTATCCTTAGCTAAGATAGCTATAGGTTTCTCTTCATATGTTAGATTTGGGTCTAACTGTATGTCTTCCACTGCTATAGCATGCTTTCCATCTAATAGACACTTCTTAAGCATATTGACATGGAAAGCATTATGAACACTTGACATACTTGGCGGTAGAGCTACCCAACTCTATCTAATATCTCATTAGGACTGATGTACCTTGGAGCTAGTTTACTTTTTTTGCTAAACCTGACAGTGCCTTTTGTTGGTGCTACTTTGAGCCACACTTTATCACCAATCTCAAACTCCAAGTCTTTTCTTCTTTTGTTTACATAAGCAGTGGTCCTTTCATTGCCTATCCTTAACCTTTCTTGTATCTTCTTGATCTTCCTTGTCATTTCTTCAATGATCTCAGGACCTAACTCTAGCCTATCTAGGGCTTCCACCTAACAATGGGGTGCATGCACTTTCTCCCGTAAAGAGCTTCATAAGGTGCCACACCAATGGTGCTTTGATAACTATTGTTGTAAGAAAATTCCACCAAAGGTAAATGTTGGCCCCATTCTCCTTCGAAATCTAAGATATAGCTCCTAAGCATGCCTTTAAGTTTCTGAATCACCCTTTCAGTCTGTCCATCTGTCTGAGGGTGGTATGCAATGCTCAGGTGGATTTTGGTTCCTAGTGCTTTGTGAAATGCACTCCAAAATCTAGCTGTAAACCTTGGATCTCTGTCTGACACTATGGAGTCTAGCACTCCATGCAACCTTATTATCTCCTTGATGTACATTTATGCTAACTTGTCTAGTGAGTCTACCATATTCATTGGTAAGAAGTGGGCACACTTGGTTAACCTATCCATAATGACCCAGATTGTGTCACGCCTTAATCTGGTCATAGGCAGCCCGGTTAAGAAGTCCATAGTGATGTTACCGCACTTCCTTACTGGAATGGGTAAAGTTTGTAGTGTTCCTGCTAGTTTCTGATGCTCTACCTTTATCCTTTGGCATGTGGCACTTTTAGAGACATATGTGGCTATGTCCATCTTCATGTTTGGCCACCAGAAATGTGTTTTCAAGTCTTTGTACATCTTTTCACTTCCAGGATGGATAATTAGTTTACTAGTGTGAGCTTCCTTAAGTATCTCATTTCTGGGTTCTTGCTTACTAGGCACATATATTCTACCCTTAAAGTACAGTAGTCTTTGCTTGTAGGCAAACGATCCATACAAGGACCCTTTTATTTTCTCTTGAAATCTTCTTCAAATTAGGGTCTGCTTCTTGTGCCTTTGTTATATCATCAATCCACCCAGACTCAATTGTTAACATATTAACTTATGCTCCTTCCCATTATTTCCACTGTTAGTGTTATGCCCAAAAGCCAATCATGAGATGATTGTATTTTTGCACATTGATTCATGATATTTTACTAAAGCATTAATCCGGCAATTATGTTTGTTGTTTTGTTTCTGCGTAATGTAATAAACATAATTGTAACCCTAGAATAATGATATTCTCAAACGTCCCTAGTCTAGTATTATTGTGGAGCGGGTTGCAATAATACATAATGACTAGCATATGTAGAGATTAATATGAGATATGTAGTCTACATATGGGTACAAGTTGGAGAACTTGTGTACTGGACCGACCCACCATGAGAACACTACATGGATCGTTATATGAGTGTCATAAGTGATTTTCATAGTGATCATGGCATATGTAGTCCTTTGACCTAAGGTCATCTAGGTTCCTTAGATGTGAGTCACATGCTTTGATGCCTTCCTTTGTTGCTCGTAACTGAGTGAACTTGAAGGAGGTCATTGGGTATGTCACATATCATGCGGAACGATTTATATGATCAAGATGGGATTTATCCCTCCTATGTAACGGGAGTGATATCTTCAGGCCCCTTGATAGAGTGAGACTTAGAAAATGCATGGCCATGCTCGGATGAGTTGATATACGATATCAATGTCATCAGTTTAAATTGGTCTACACGGTAATCAAGAAACCAAAGATTGGGCTATACAAAAGTGACAAATTCCATGTCTCGTGCTCAGTCTTGATATCTGTTAGTGTTGTGCCCAAAAGGCCAATCATTAGATGATTGTATTTTTGCACATTGAGTCATGATATTTTATTAAAGAATTAATCCAGCAATTATGGTTTGTTGTTTTGTTTCTGCGTAACTTAACAAACATAATTGTAGCCCTAGAATAATGATATTCTCAAATGTCCCTTGTCTAGTATTATTGTGGAGCAGGTTGCAATAATACATAGCGACTAGCATATGCGGAGACTAAAATGAGATATGTAGTCTGCATATGGGTATAGGTTGGAGAAGTTGTGTACTGGACCGACCCACCATGAGAACACTACATGGATCGTTATATGAGTGTCATAAGTGATTCTCATAGTGATCATGGTATATGTAGTCTTTCGACCTAAGATCATCAAGGTTGCCTACATGTGAGTCACATACTTTGATTCTCATAGTGATCATGGGATATATAGTCCTTCGACCTAAGATCATCAAGGTTCCCTACTTGTTAGTCACATACTTTGATACTTTTCCTTTGTTGCTCGTAACTGAGTGAACTTGAAGGAGGTCAGAGGGTATGTCACATATCATTCGGAGGATTTTGTATGATCAAGATTGGATTTATCCCTCCTATATAACGGGAGTGATACTTCAGGCCCCTTGATAGAGTGATACTTAGAAAATGCATGCCATGCTCGAATGAGTTGATAATATACGATATTAATGTCATCAGTTTAAGGTAGTTTACTCGGTAATCAAGAAACCAAAAATTGAGCTATACAAGAGTGACACATTCCCTGTCTCGTGCTTAGTCTTGATATATTGGACAAAATGACAATGGCATATATCGGTAATGATCATAAGGATTTAGTCGAAATCAACCGACAATCTTGTCACTTGGGTAGCAATGATGTGTTGCTAGACACCGCTCATTGCTGCGTTATGAACATAAATGTGATTTATGATCATTACCAACGTGGTAAGAGCCTATTGGGTCACACACATAGAGCTATTTGGATCATTAGAGTGCACGGGCTAATATTTTAGGTTTTGGTTTCACAATAATTTCGTATTAATAATGAGCCCAATAGTTGAGCCATTATTAAGCCCGAAATTAAAGCCTAATTGGATTAGGGCCTTGAAACCCATTAGGCCTGGTAGTTGAGTCTCACTATAAATACAACTTTTAGTGAGAAATTCATAGGTTTCCTTGCCCTAGCCTCCCGGAAAGGACAGCCGCACTCTTCTCTTGCAATTCCTTGGAGGACGCAAGCTAGTGCTGCGAGTGCAAGAGAAACGCATCTGCCGGAACGTGGTGGAAATGTGGTGGAAATGTGGTGATCCTGAAAGGTTTGTGTGGATACCATAGAGAGTTTGAACACGTCAATTGTTTAGGTTTTGTGATTCGACTCTACAATTGAGTGAGAGATCTCAACGGAAAATTAGGTATGAAAATTTTTGAATACCTAGTTTACCCCGTTTGACTTGGATCCTGGAGGGTTTCAGTTAAATTTCACTGCGCTGTTTGGCTCCCGAAACCCAACAGGAACTTCACGGTAGACGCATCTTTCCGAACAAGCTTGTTCGCTAGGTTTCTGAACCCCATCATTGAGATTTCCAGGACTTTCCATTTTCTCTCGGCTGAGGGTATCCCAGTAGTGATTGTCTGGATTACTCCCACCGGAGGTGGTTGATGCTTTCTGGGACTTTGATTTCGATGTTGATCAAAATCATAGTCCCCGTCTTCCTCTTTCTTTTCTTCTTCCCTTATTCCTTTGAGGGGCGACATTCACAGGTATCGCCGTAGTTGGGCTTGTTTAATTAGAGATTTGATGTACTTTTTCAGCTGGAAGCAGTCCTCGGTGTCGTGCCCATGGTCTTGGTGAAACTGGAAAAACTTTTTCATGTTCTTCTTATTCTCCGAAGTCATGGCATTCGGACGTTGGATAGTAGTCCCTTGCCTCTCCATGGCCATCAGTATGTTTGTCCTTATGGTGCTCAAGGGAGTGAACGACACCAGCCTCTTCCCTCTCTGCTTTTGAGGTCTACCCCCACCCTTGGTCGAATACCAAGGTTGGTGAGCCAGGCCCTCGTGATGATTGTGATAAGACTTCGGCCCTCCCATCTGTAGTTCTTTGGTCATCATGTGCTGTTCTGCCCTTCGGTATAATTCATTGAGGGTATCAGGGGGATCTTTCGAAAACTCGTAGAAGAGTTGTAAATTTCTCTGAAGTCCCCTGATCATGGCAAGGATGAAAATTTTGGGGTGAACGTTGGGCACACTCAAAGCTTCTCGGTTAAACCTCTCAACATAGTCCCGAATGGTTTCCCCATTCTTTTGGGCTATGTCAAACATTTGGACGGTCATCTTCACCGTCGGTCTACTTCGGATGAACTGCTGGGTGAATGTGGTAGATAACTCTTGGAAACACATTATGTTTCCTGGAGCCAGGGAATTATACCACGCAGTTGTGGGCCCTGAGAAGGTGATATGATCAAAGAAGGCACAACCAAGGATGGTAAGGATCCATTGAAGATAACTAGTCGACCATTGACAAGGAAAAAGGCTAAGGAGTTCACTACTGCACCTCAAGCTTTTGTTTTAAGCTTCTTCATGGAGAATGGACATGGAATTTTGCAAGGAGCTGCTGGAACATGCAAGGAATCATATGTAGATGACGGCCAAGCTTGGATTTTGACAGATTGGCGATGTTCTGGTAGAAACTTCATATCTTGAGTTAAACAGATCAGAATTGAGTGATTATTTATTCATTAGAAAGCTAACATCTGGAGATACAAATCATATGCAGATCATGAAACCCAGTTTGCACGTTAAGGAGGTTCATTTTAGCTTCAAAGTCGTGATTTGTGAGGCATCACTGGTTCAGAAGCAGTTCCAATATTTTGGGCATATCTTTGGATTTAGATGTCTTTTTTATGTGGTTCTAGTGTCATTTCAAAGCTAAGAAATAGATCTACATCTTTGATTATTTTTATTTTGAGAAATAACGGCTGCATCAAGTTCGAATTTCAGCTTGAAGTTGAAGACACAAGCAAGAACCACCCGAGAAGACTATTTTGGGGTTTTTATGGCCAATCTTGTGTTGTAATGTATTTTATTTTATTTTCCTATTTATTTACATTATTTAGGATGTTATTTAGGCCATGGAAGTGATTCAGGTCACTTAGGATAAATGGAATTCGCTGCACACCTTAAACATGTGTTAAAAGGGTGTAGGAATCCTAGTTTGACTAGGTTTTCTTGAGTCCTTTGTAACTAGGTTTCCTAGGTGACTTGGGCTACGAATTTTGCTGAGTCTTTTAATTTTGCTGAGTGACTTTTTACCCTAGTCTTTTTTAGGCCTATAAATAGGCACATATTCTGGTTGTAAAACAACAGCCTTGACATGAAATAATATTGCTACTTTGGAGAGAATTTCTCTTTGGTTCTTTGTGGACTACCTTGGTGCACAAGTGTGCTTGTGTTCTTGGTGTTCTTATACTTCTCATTTCTAGTCACAGGTTGATTAGGGGTGGGGGTCTTCAAATCCAGTCTCTTTGATGTCTTGTGGAGCTTGAAAAACATCTTGGGCGCGTTTCATGGTCTTTATACCATCAGGGTTCGCATCAGAAGGTGACTTTGAAGCATTTGCAGAGGGTGGCATCATCAGCCCCATGCAACACCATACTGCGCCTATACTTCATCAAGTGAGCTTGGGGGTCACTATGTCCATCATATGTTTCCAAGCGCGGTACTCAGAAGTCACTCGGCATAGGTGCCTCTACCACTGCACGGATGAAGGGTGACTCTTCTCCGGTGAATGTCTCCGACAACCTCGACCAAACAGGCTTCCGGGAGATCTGTCTTTCTACCTTTTCCAACCTCTCTAGGATCTTCTCCATGAGGGTGGTAGGACTGTCTTCCACTTGCTGTCTGGTGGTTGCCGGCAATGGAGAGCAACGTCTCGCTTTTCGGAGAGTAACTTCGTCGACGTAGGGACTGGGACCTCCCATACAGGGATGGACTTCGCCGGTGGGAAGTCCTGGGTTCTTTTGACACCATTTCTCCAGTGCGACATCCTCTTGAGGGTACATTCTCCGTTGAAGACTCATCGTGAGAGCCCCTGCTTCCGGAGCTCCGGCGGGGTAACTTTGGGCTCCTTTCTTGCCGGGTGCTAGGAGAAGGCGCCCTTCCCCCGGGAGGTGGTTGTGACCACCTTTGGTTGAGCTGTTGGGTCATTTCAGCCATAACAGAGCACTAAAAGTCCCGCAGAAAGCTCATCATGACCGTCGGAGGACGTTCATCCTCAGGCAAAGAAGTCTCTACCGCAAGTTGTTCAGTCACTGTTGGAGCTTCTGGCGCGGACTTGGACTTCGGGAGTCCCTTGTCCTTAGAACGCTGGGTCTTAACGATGGCGACCTGAGAGGGATTTCCCACAGACGGTGCCAACTGATGCCCGTCGGCATCCTTATTATACGACATGCTGGCTGAGGGAGAGACTTCTGGTATGAAGGCGCCTGCAAGACTTTGAAGAACAAGGGTTAAAGACTCCCCGGAATGTGTTTCCGGGGGAGGAGCCTCCGACGCCCAAGTCAGTGTTTGCAAGAGTAAGAGTAGTAAAGAGTAGAAAGTGGGGGAATAGCCAGAGTTCTCTGTCTTGTCCTTACCAAGGTCCTTCCTAAGTATTTATAGGAGGGCAAAGGGGGGAGGCCGTTTGACACAGCCCGTTCAGATCATGACACGTGTTCGGTTAGATGTGATCCATACCTTCAGAGATAGGTATCTCCAGCTGGCCGTAGGCCATTCTGTCCAGAGGGTAGGGGTGTGTGCGAGGTCTCTTTGTCAGAGGCTCCTTAACCATTTTTGTCATATCTTCGCAAAACCCCTTTGGGGAATGAGACCCCTTCGAGGTATGAGGCTCTTCGGAATAACAGGCAAACCCATTTGGCTAGATATCACCACCGAGGGCCATCAGGAAAGGTCCTTCGGCATAGCGGGGCACCTTCGGGAGACGTTCTCCCTTTACCGAGGATGGGGAGTTACCTTTCCCGAGGTTGGTAGGTTCGTAAAACCCGAGGGTGGTGAAAGACACCCCTACCCGAAGTTGGTCATGTGACCTTTCCGAGGGTGGTGTGAGTGTCCCCCGAGGTTGGTGCTAAGCCTCTCTGAGGGTGGTGAGGGCCCCCTTTTTCCCCGAGGTTGGTCACCTGTGTTTCCCGAGGGTGGTGCTCATCAGGCCAGTTTGGGAGACCTCCAAGGGTAATAGCCCTTCGGTTATCAGTGGAGTTTACCTAATAGAATTTAGGTAAACTCCACCTATCATCTTTGAACTGTCCAATGTTGCTTAGTCATTCTAGAATTATCAAGTGTTGTATCGATTCTCCTCAAGCTATCCAATTGTTGCAATTGTGGTCCTGCCATTATTCCAAGCACTAAAAGAAGATGAAAGTGAAGGGAAAATTCACAATTAGTCCGAAAACTTATAAAAATTTTCTATTCAGTCCTAAAACTTTACTATTTTTTAATTAAGTCCTAACATTGAAATAAACCAAAATAAACCAAACTTGAATAATG
>SMDT01002144.1:0-50886 GCA_005392925.1 Aquilaria sinensis
TGGTGAATTACCATGGTTCAAGTGTTTAGAGTGACTAAGTGATGGTTGAAATTTGCAAAATGACCTTAGTTGCTTGATGGGATATTGAGTTTTCACTCGGTTGAATCGTTGATTAGCTAATTAACTAATGTACATGTACTAGAAATGCAAGTAAATGTGGCCTATTTTCTTGGCATTTTGGAGCTCTATGTGGAAGTATGTTGAAAGGTGGTAATTTGTGTGTATTGTGCACATGGGTACATGTATGATTGTTTGGACCGAGAGCAAAATGTGGAGTGTCTGTGTGTTCTTGTGTGCTTTGGTGCTTTCCATATGCTTGCTAACCCTCTTTAATTTGGTATTGTGGATTATATGCTCTGTTGTTATTTTACTCTTGTATAGGGTATACGTGTTGTTTTTCCTTGGCTTGTGTGTTTGATATTTGCAGTGTTAAGCCCTAGGCTATTGGTACGGTTTAAGCTTGAGATGTATACTCAGTCTTAACTAAATGGACTCATTTTAGAGTTGAATATATATGAGTTAATCCTACTGAGTTTTACTCACTGTCCATCCTTTTTATTTTTTAGGCAAAGACATTCTGCCTGAGTAGCACTAGTTTTGCTCTGCTCTTGTGTTTAGTGCTTGTTTGCTTGTTTTCAAAGGTATGTGCCAATGTTTGCTTGGCTTATTAGTTTTGGTTTCATTACAAGTCTTATTTATCTATTGTTGGTCGAGGCTTATGAGCTAAGTTTGTATGCTGTAGTTGGAGGCTTGTCTAGGAAAACTATGGATACTTGGTTTCACAACACTCTCCTCACTTAGGCCTTGGCCTATAAGTTCCTAAATTGACTCACAAGCCCAACTCCAAAATTTTGTTTCTAGCATTCGGCCAAGCAAACCATGGTAACATTAAGTCTTATTTTCTTAAGTTGAGAGGCCTGGGAGGTGGCCCAGGTGGCTTCAAAACAAGTCCAACAAATACTTGCAGGAAAGGCAAGGCCCAATACCACTAACTTGCACAACAAGCAAGGTTTTAATTGAATACTTGCATACCAAGCAAGGCAACACTTAATGAAGTTTTTAAGTGCATAATTGGTGTGCAATCAAGTGTGCTATCTATATGACAACCATGAAGCCGCATTATTGGTTTAGATTTTTGAAACCACAAGTTAATATGTATATGATGCTCTCGGTCAACAACATACATATAATGGTGCACAACATTTCCATAAAACTAGGCCCATAACTATTCACATAAAAGTGCCATACATTGGCCCAAAACATTCAGCATACATGTACAAGCATAAAGCCATCCATAAGCCCATACATAACTTGGCATACAATCCCAACAAAAGCATCACAAGTCTAGGCATCAAGGACTACACATACGTACACAAAAAGGGTAGTCTACCTAGAGTCCAACATGGCTACATGCCATGAAACCGAAAGCTAAACATGCCAAGTTATTACATACCAAGACCATTAATGGTCAAACAGAACTTTGAGAATTCCATACAAAAGCACACACTGCAACACCAACCCAATTGCTTGATTCATTGTCATGAAAGTAAATACTATGATCAGAGCCAGAGTCCAAGTATCCATAGCTTTCCTAGACAAGTCTCCAACTACAGCCTGAATACTTATCACATAAGTCTCGGCCAACCCAAAAATATAAGACTTGTAATGTACTAGAACTAATAAGCCAAGCACACATTGGCACATACCTTGGAAAACAAGCAAACAAGCACTAAACACAAGTACAGAGCAAACTAGTGCTACTCAGGCCGAATGTCTTTGCCTGAAAATAAAAGGATGGGCAGTGAGTAAAACTCAGTAGGATTCACTTATATATATTCAACTCTAATAAGAGTCTATTTAGTTAAGCTGAGTATACACTCAAGCTTAACCTCCCAATAGCTAGCTTTACCTGCAAAACAAACACAAAGACAAGGAAAACCAAGCATATACATATACAAGATAAATAACCATGGCATAAAATCCACAATTCCATAAGTGGGGTTAGCAAGCACATGGAAAACACCAAAGCACACAAGAACACACACACACTCCACATTTTGCTCTCGGCCCAAATAATCATACATGTACCCATGTGCACATTGCACACAAAACACCATCAAACCATCCACTTCCACTTAGAGCTCCAAAATGCTAAGCAAATAGGCCACATTCACTTGCATTTCTAGTACATGTACATTAGTTAATTAGCTAATCAACAATTCAACCGAGTGAAAACTCAATAGCCCATCAAGCAACTAAGGTCATTTGGCAAATTTCAACCATCACTTAGTCACTCTAAACACTTGAACCATGGTAATTCACCAAGCAATATCAAGTGTTAGTGAACCCTACCTCAATATGCTCTCGGCCATAAGCTAAACTTAAAATGTCCAAGTGTTCCTTCACACACAATGCCTACCATAGCAACAAATAGGCATTAACAACACATGATTCATGGATTAAATACCATGAAGTCCAATGAAGAACATCAAGATACACTAAGTTCATTCTCTCGGCCAAAATGCCCAATTCCATATATTTAATGTTCTTCATCAAACTAACTCAATACATGACCATCTAACCATCAATAAACTTTACTCATGGCACCATTACTATGTAACCAAGTGAAGAACACCTAATTACACTAATCCAAGCTCTCGGCCATAATGCCCATTTTCACACTTTAATGTTCTTCATCAATTTAGTCCATCATATAATCACCAAATCATCAATAACCTTTATTCATGGAACCATTACCATGTAATCAAACGAAGAACATAACATTACCTCAAAATGAGCTTCTCGGCCAAACACTAACTTGCACACATTGATGTTCCTTGCTCAAAATTGCCTAGCATAAGATCAAATAGGCACCAATTAACCCTAAACATCGATAATTTCCATGGAACTCAAGAAGAACACCAAGATTACTCATCCAATACTTTCGGCCAACAACCAACTTTCAAACCAACATCAAATTTGTTCAATTAACTCAATCTAACAACAATTGAGCTTCTAAATCCCTTGTTCATGGAAGAAATACCATGGAAATCAAGAGATACAAAGAATACCTTGGAACCCTAGCTTGATTTGGCTCGGTCCTTCACCAAAACTCAAGAACAAAGCTTGATTCCAAGTAGTCTGAAGCCAAAACAAGTCTTCCAAGCTTGAATCCTTCAAATGCCCTCAAGATTTCTTGAATTCAAGACCAAAGTGTGGATGAACTCTCATGGAAGAGGTCTCAGCCAAGCAAGAGCAAGGTAACCCGAAATGAACAAATGGCCTTGACTTAGTTTTGGCCGAAAGACACATGTGATTTAGTTAGCAAATATACTAACTTTTGTCTCGCATTTCTTTGCGCGAAACAATGTAGTCCTTAGCTTCATATGATCACAAGGCCGCCACTAAAACTTGGGTCCAATTTGACATTTAGGTCACTTCATGGCTTATAATGCCATGCACACAACAAACACAAAGTAGCCAAAGTACTATAATTACCCATCTGTAACCGGCCATGTAACTAGGATAAAAACTAGTTAGTTTAACTAGTTAACTAGTGAATAGTTCTTTAGTGGTAGACAAGACTTGACTAGTAATCATTATTGTCTACTAGTTTTGGTCTAGTCTTGCACTAGTCATCCAACAAACTTGCATGGCCGAAATGATCAACTTAAAGTTGATAGTTTTAATTTGTACCACTCATTCAAGTGTACAATTTGATCCCCTTTCTCTTTTTTCTGTCTGTTTTTCCCATAGTCTAGTTTCTATGTGCAATTTAGCCCTGAAAATTTTCAGCTTTACACATAGACCACTGTACTAGTTTCCATAGTTCTCCTCATCCTTCCTTTATGCTTTTCTTTGTTTTCCTTTGTTTTTCTTGGCCTAAGCCCAGCTCTTAGCAGGTACCTAACAATCTTGGACTTTGGCTCTGATCATAGTATTTGCTTTCATGACAATGAATCAGGCAATTGGGTTGGTGTTGCAGTGTGTGCTTTTGTATGGAATTCTCAAAGTTCTGTTGACCATTAATGGTCTTGGTATGTAATAACTTGGCATGTTTAGCTTTCGGTTTCATGGCATGTAGCCAAGTTGGACTCTAGGTAGACTACCCTTTTTGTGTACGTATGTGTAGTCCTTGATGCCTAGACTTGTGATGCTTTTGTTGGGATTCTATGCCAAGTTATGTATGGGCTTATGGATGGCTTTATGCTTGTACATGTATGCTGAATGTTTTGGGCCAATGTATGGCACTTTTATGTGAATAGTTATGGGCCTAGTTATATGGAAATGTTGTGCACCATTATATGTATGTTGTTGACCGAGAGCATCATATACATATTAACTTGTGGTTTCAAAAATCTAAACCAATAATGTGGCTTCTTGGTTGTCATATAGATAGCACACTTGATTGCACACCAATTATGCACTTAAAAACTTCATTAAGTGTTGCCTTGCTTGGTATGCAAGTATTCAATTAAAACCTTGCTTGTTGTGCAAGTTAGTGGTATTGGGCCTTGCCTTCGCTGCAAGTATTGTTGGACTTGTTTTAAAGCCACCTGGGCCACCTCCCAGGCCTCTCAACTTAAGAAAATAAGACTTAATGTTGCCATGGTTTGCTTGGCCGAATGCTAGAAACTAAATTTTGGAATTGGGCTTGTGAGTTAATTTAGAAACTTATCGGCCAGGGCCTGAGCGAGGTGTGACAACATGGCTTCCCTCTAGCTACATCGGATTTTTTTGGGGAACTCAACATCTCGATCAAAGAGTTCCTCAACTTCTTCGATGACTTGCCGATTGAGTTAGTCAAAGCAAAATCTAATCTGTATGCATGGTTGATTTTTACTTAATTGCTTGCTTGTAGTCTAATGATGCTGATCCCCTAGCCAACAATGATATCAGAGGCCCACCTGAACCTAGGGTTAGGGTTGAAGACAATGAGGGGCCGGAGGGTTGAAGGATAGCAGGGCAAGGCTCGTGCTTTCGACGACGCAAGGGATAGATAGCGATAATCTCCGGTCAATCGGAGCAAGGGAAGACAGTGGTAATCGGGGGTCGATCGGAGTAAAAAGACAAGCAATGGAAAATCAAACGATCAATCAAAGTAAGAGACATACAACGGACCGGGATGGGCAACACTATCACCACTGTTGTTCAATCACTCCCCAAAAAACGTGCCAAACTTCCCCCACCCCCCAGTTGCCCCCTTCCCAGATTCCCTTCTTTTCCTAGACTATCTATCTTGCAGTGGAAGTTATTCATCCAGAAGGGGCTTTATTATTCATTACGAGCACCTACAGCGTGAGTCCAGGATCTATTCTGGTTCTAGCTTGATTGATTATTTACCTTCAATATGTTATTAGGGTGCTCTTTAGAGTCAAGCTAGTACCTAAGTGGGATTTCAAGTGTTCCATTCATGATTTTATCCTGCTTACATGCATTCTTCATCACAAAGCATACTTTATTCCAATTCAACATAAGCTTCTCCTGTAATATTTTCACATGCTCATTTCATCCAAGGTACATATAGCCATACACTTATTCCACTAAGTGCATCAGATGTGTGTCCATCAAGTGTACTATTTCAATGCATGGCAACCAATTCCATTTCAAGTTTGAAAACCATATTTTCATATCCATGAGCATTCTGCCAATCTAGTACACATAACACAATCACCCATCAAGAATTCCACCTGTATGAATTCAAGCATACTTCTCATATAATCATCCTTCAAAGTCATCACCATCATATATCATCATAATCATCTATCCAAGGCAAAATTCATCATCATAAGTCATCCAGAACTATGCCTATCCATAGAACAGCAAACAAGCATCACTTACTTGGAAAACATACCAAGGAATGCTTCATGTCTAAGTTTATCCAATGTTCATGTTTTACAGATCAAGTTTTCATAACTACTTAATCTGCAAACTAATATCACACGAAACACAATCCACCTATAGACCTTGTTCCCACAACTTCTAGACTCCATATCCTGCACAGGTAAGTCCACAACATTAGCTTGATCCACAAGCAATCTAAACCACATAAGTCTCTTTGAACCAATGACTATATTGAGTGACACTATACACATACCCAACCCTTTAGCACATTGTAACGAGTACTCTGGTACTCTACGCTTGATCTATCAAGCCACCCATTTCCTGAAAAAGGTATAATAGGGCGGGTGAGTTATAAAACTCAGTAAGAATCCCGACGGCATCCAACGCCTAGTGAGGTAAATACTCATGACTTTCAAAGTCATCATATGGCTTCCAAAGCCTACAACTTGTGCCAAGAATGTAATGGCAATTAATCCATGTTCCTGCAAAGGAAAACACTAAAACAAAGAAGATACAGATATAGCACAATAACAATAACAATAATAATATGGGTCAGCATGCACAAACAATTTCAGAGAAGCACACAACTCAACACACAAAACACTGTCCTCGCAACATCATGTTCCATGTCATCGTGGCATCGCAAGCATTAGCATAATCCATGCCACTAGTCCTGGCATGCCATTTATTTTTATAACCTCCTGAGCACTCCTTAGCTTGGGAATTGAGTTGGCCAAACTCAATTCCTAGCCCTAAATGCTTGCTAATTACTCATGAGTAAACCATAACCATAGTTGCCAAAGCATCACTACTTCATCCATTATGCACTTATGTGCCTAATTATTCAACTAAGAAAGTATCATGAGTCCTCACAAAAAGTAACAACCACATAGCCCTGTCATGCACACCTATGGTCATTTGGTTCATTGACCATCACATAGGGGCACTAATACTCACAATGAAAGGTCATGGAAAATATACCATGGAGTAAGTGAGTATAGGGATTCTTACCACCATTTGTGTAACCTTTGGTCATTGCCTTTGCCTTGCTTTGCTTTGTTTGTTGTTGGAATTTCTGCCATTTCCTTAATGGACCTATAAAGCCCAAAATACTAACAAGTTATTTAATTACTTTCTATTAAACAAGAGAACCATAATTTACCAAGCATACTTGGTTTAACTTACTCAACCTCTACTTAAAAAGGTAAGGCCCAAATTTGCCTTTTCTGTGAACTGAGGCCCAATCTACTGTGAACTCAGGCCTACATTGGCCTTTTCCTGGAAATCCAGGCCCAATTTGCACTTTTCTGGAGTTCAGGCCCACTTGGCCTTTTCTGGAATTCTGGCCCACTTGGCCTTTTCTGGAATTCTGGCCCAACTTGGCCTTTTCTGGAATTCTGGCCCAACTTGGACTTTTCAGGCCCACTTGGCTTGTTTTGGAACTCAGGCCGAACTGGCCTTCTTTGGAACTCAGGCCCACTTGGCCTTTTAATTTATTTTCTGGACTCGGCCCAACTTAGCATTTAAGCCCAATTTCCACCTTTTCAGGATTTTAGCCCAATTTAGTCTTTAGGCCCAATTTTATCTTTTCAGGATTTGGCCCATTTAACTTCTTCAGGATTTGGGCCCATATTTACCTTTTCAGGATTTAGCCCATTTGCCAATAATGCCATTATGGCCCAAATAGCCCATTTAAGAGTTTCTGGACCAAGAACACTTGGTTTTCAATTTGGGCCTTCAAATTTATCTCTTGGCCGAATTTGTCCCATTATTTCCTTCTTTTGCTCAATTGAGTCCCACAAGTTTTCTAAGGATCATTTATGCCAAGAACACTTGGCTAACACCAATTTTTCACCAACTTGTCCTTATGGCCGAATCTATCATCATACTTTCTTTACCATTTTGGCTTCACATTTTACTAGGAACACCTAGATACCATGAACACATGGTTTACACACATAACCACCAAAAATGGCACTAAGGCCGAATTTACTTTCCATTTCTTCTTTGATATTTTAGCTCCACATGCATCCAAGAACCCATGAAATACTAAGAACACATGGCTAAAATGCCAAGCTACAAGAACAACAACATGGCCGAAAGCTTCATTGCCTCCTTATCTTACAAAACTCTTCTTTTTACACCCATCTTTGGGCCATTGCCTTGTACATTCACAACGACTTCAACAACACCAAGAAAGCTTGGTTTAAATCCATGTACACCAAGATTACCACTTGGCCGAATCTCACCATGCATGTGACCTTCTTGGTCTTTGCTTGCATGGCCTCCAAGACTCCAAAATTTGCCAAGAACACTTGGCTTTCTTCCACAACCTTCCATGGCCGAATCCTCAAGGGTTTTCCTTGCAAAAATCCCAAAAATGGCCGAATACATTAGTAAGCAAAATCTTACTTTTCTAAGCTCAAAAATACATAAAATCACCAAGAAATCTTGGTTTTACTTATAACCCTTCTTTGGCCGAAAATGAACTTTACCTTTCCTTGAAATTCTTCTTGTTTTCCTTGCTCCTCATGGCTTAAACATGCCATGTATGTTCATGAGCTCTTGAGTTGAGCTCAAGAACACATAAATCTTCTCATGGCCGAATCTTCAAGTCCATTTTTCTTGATGTTCTTCTTCATCTTCTTGCTCCTCATGGCCTAGAAATGCCATGCATGTAAGGAGCTCTTGAGGTGAGCTCAAGAACACCAATTTCTCTCCATGGCCGAATCTTTTTAAGCATTTCGTCATGGGTTTTCTTTGATTTCTCACTTGGTTCTTGGTTTAGATGTGTTTAGGAGTACGAAATCACTACGAAATCGTGCTTGCATGTGGAAAAGGAGTTGGTTTGCTCATGGCCGAATCTTAGAAGCAAGGAAGAAGATGATGAACTTGGAAGAACGCCATGGCTGGTCTTTAGAGAGAAGAGAGAGCAAAGTGAGCTAGAGAAAGAGTGAGGTAAGTGTTGAAATGATTTTGGGAGTGTATGGCCGGATGTATGCTTGCACATGGAAGGAAATGTAGTCCAAATGCAAGCCAAATGCATATTCAAGTGTGATGGCCGGCCATGTGATTCAAAATGGGGGAGAAAAGTCAAATGCAATAATTCTTGGACAAAAGAAAGTGGTGTCCCATCAAAACAACTCTTTTGTTTAATTTATATGTCATGGCCGAATTTTTGAATGGAAAAGGGGGGGAGAATGAGTCAAATGCTCATTAAAGAATTGATTTGACAAGTGATGGTGAGGATAAAATAATGTAGAGTGGGAGACAAAGACTAGTCAAAAATGGTGGGCAAAATATTTGTTTATGGTGATGGTGGGGTCAAATCCATGTGGGCAATTTAAATAATGTGGGTGGAGGCTTATGTGGCCATTTTAAATGGCAAAAATTATGGGATGGCCGGCCATGGCTTAAAATGCCATGAGAAATGGTCTAATCCCTCCTTTGGTCCTCCACCTTTCATCAATTGTTCAATTGAGTCCTCCCACAAACTTTACCTTTGAACAATTGAGTCCCTCAACTTTAATTTCCATCATTTTCATCACCAAATCTCTTGGCCTATGCCAAGCATAATTCCTAGAGTGTCGAACACTCATTAATGCCCATTTCATAAATAAATTCCATGTCTCCTCAATTTAATTGCTAAGTTTCCAAATTAGGAAACTTTTTATTTCCACTAATCCTCTTAACCCGGGACTTAATCATTTAGCCCTTTTCGGGTGTAACAACTGGTAAAAAGCATAAGCCGAAAGAGAGCGAAGGTCGGCGAACTTCGAGGAATATCAGAGGACAACAACAAGGCATCTTGGACTGGGAGTGTTGGAAGAGAGCAAAGGCTAGTACCAGTGAAGGACCAGCGGCCATGGGTTTGTAGATCGAGAGCGTTAGAGGAGAGCATGGCGAGCACGGTGGCCTCGGCTTAACTTGATGATACTAAATGACCATGATTGAAAGTCATATCAACCTTTTACTCAATTTTGACTTAGTCTTATACTCTATTTGGCCTCTTTTAAAGCCACATCAGCCTTCCACTAACAGAATATGTCATATTTCGAACAGAATATTCGCTCAATTAATAACCAGTGGGCTATTTCACCTATTTTCAAAAGATAAGTGATTTATTTCACCCCAAAAAAACAATAGTGGCTGGTTCGGGCCAAGTAGATAACATTAGTGGCTTTTTCATTATTTTTTCCTAATAATAATAATAACAAATGAAATCAAGGAAAAAACAAAATCAGAGGAGTAAATTCCACTTGCCCTACCCCTTTTTGTTATATCCTTTTAAAGTACCCAACCTCTTATATTGTGTCCAAATGTGGTCCTTCTAACATTTTTTAAGTGTTAAGTTCAACAAAATTTGCTAACATAGCGGTCTAATATTATCAATCAATGATTAATTTGAAAATAAACATAAAAATTCGAACAAATTGAACAACCACAAAAATTAAAAGGATAAAAGCAACAATTATACTAAAACATTGAAATTAGATTTGGGTTTTCCCAGCTACAAGAAGGGTTTAGCAATGGTAGGTGTCACACTGTCTCACCACTTACACAATCAGAAAGCATAAGGGCTTATAGTTATTGATTTCTTTTCCTAATTTATCTTAGCTAATCTTTTCTTATATGTGTAAAATAAAAGGTTTGTAATCTATTTACAAGAAGATTAAATATATTGTCCTTGTAAATCTTCCACATATATGTCTAATATTTCAAATGAGGTTGAAATACCAAAGGAAAATAGACTTCTCTTCTAGAAAAGCTATGTTGTTACCTGAACCTAAGAAAACAGAAACTGCCTAAAGAAATCCAACCGTGTGAGCAAATTCCAAAGCTTAACTTTTAGTTTTGAAAGTTCTAACATGTTTTATAACTGGTAAAAGTTTCATGCTTAAAGTTCAAGATTAAAATAGTAATAATGTTATGTGAGGAACCGTCTCAATAAATGCCTAATTAATTCTTTAATTAGGTTAAATCATTTTGTTGCCTAATCGAAACTTTTAATTAAGGCATAAATTGTTCCTCATTTCCAGGATCTTTTTTACCAAGACTTACTATATAAATCCTAGCCACTTGCTTAGCGTTTAGTATTTACTTGTGAGTTAAGAAAACATTTACTTAGTTTCAATAAACCACTAAAGTTTATTAAACTAAGATAATGGTTTGATTGGGGTTAAAGAAAACATACATAAAATATGTGTGGCCGTGTAGGAAAATATTTTAATTTTTATGCATGCACAAGTAATATATCATATCAAACCATGGATGAAAACTACACTCATAGCAAATAAATACTATTACAATATAATGTCTAAGTGTTTTGCCTATCAACCTAAGCAAGCAATGTCATGGGTCGATCAGCCTAACTCAAAGGTAATAACAATACATGTCATGGTTGTAATATATCAAAGTCAATACTAGTAAAGCTCCCATTAACTACTACTACCGTGCTACAAAATAATTGTGACCCCAAATGGCCAGTAGGCCCACCTTTACCCGAGAGAGAGAAACCCAAGCAATGAAAGACCCGAGAAGTCCATGCCTAACTACCTTACTATACAAGTTAAATGAGTTTGGAGTTAGACTATGATCATAAGTGTAAGCAACATATGAAAAATGAATGACATGTAATGGATGCAAAATATACCTATAAGCACTAACAAGAAAGTACCAAATAATCATTGTGCATTATTCAACCCCTTCACAATGTTATCTGCACATTAACAACAAGGGTAAATATATAAAATACTTAGTAAAACATTCTAAAACAAACAATTCATAACAACATCACATATAATGGATCACATGCACACATAGCCATGCATGCATGAACTTTACCTATAATCTATATAAGCGTGTCACGAGTTCTTACGATGTGGGGTATTATATAATGATCATCATATCATGCATTTTTGGGTACATGGCTCCCGATACTTCTCACACAAACACACAAGCACACCCATTGGTCTATTTTTGCCCTTGAGCATGCATTCTTGCATTTGCCCTTGAGCTTGCCATCTTCCACTAGCTCAAAAATTCCCTTATTGTATGCAGCAAAGTGTAAGGTGTAGGTCATAGTGCCCATGGATGTGTCTTGCCCCCTCTAGGGCCCCTTCACCAATGGGCCCATGTATATGCTTACTTGTGGCCCAAGTCATTTAATAGGCTTGAGTGTTTTTTGGGTCCTAAGGCTTTTGCTTTAGGGTCCCCCTCATGGGCTATGCCCAAAGCATAACCCAAGGCCTACATGACACCAAAGCCCTAGGATGTGCCCATGCGGTCCCCTAAGTGCACACAACTATGAGCTCATGGGCGCATGCACACGCGCACCCTTAGACGTGCCCTCAAGTGCCCCATTTGTGTGTGCCCCTTTGGCACACTTGCGTATAACTTGACCACACCCAAATCACCATGCTCCTAGGCACCCTAAAATAGTCATGCACCTAAGAGCCCATACCACACATGCACACACACATACCAAGCCCTTGAACACAGTCACAAGACACACACACACACCCAAACTGAGGCACACCTCTCTTGTACTTGCCAAACCTTGAAGGTTCAACTACACATATCTACCAAGTAGTCAAGGCTTAGTCTACACACCATAGTATAGCCCATGCATAGAGCACACCACCTATTGCCCCAATTAGGAGCTAGGTCCGCCTTTAATCCTTCTTGAGCCCTCTTTGGCTCCATAGGTCACCTTGTGCCCGTTTTGCCCTACCATTTAGCTTAGCTTTCACCAAGCTAAAACATGGCTAAAGCTTCTCAAAAAGAGAAGGGCTAAACCACCTTACCCTTATGTAGATCACCACTTTGCAAGCTCAAATTTCTATAGGGTTTCAGGAGCCAAAACAAAGCATAGCAAAAATTAACCGAAACCCTCTAAGATTTAAGTGAAATAGAGTAAATCAGGTATTCAAAAATTTTATACCTAGTTGGTTGAGATCTTTTGTTAGGACCACCCTTCAGTACTTGGCTAAGGCCAAGAAAAATAAGAAACATACAATTAAATATAAGAGGGACTCAATTGAACAAGGTAATAGTGATGTGAATGCAAGACTACAAAACTATGTGCCTTAAGTGCACTTAAATGGAAGACTATGTTGAGTTTGACAGGAAATAAAGTTGGAGGACTACAATGCACACTTGAACTAGTGATGCAATTGAAACTATGAAACTTAAACTAGAAGTTTTAGCCATACAAAGAAGTGCAAGGAGAAAGGAATAATTGAACCAAATTGTTTTGGTGACTTGATGGCCGGTTACGATGATGTCTTCCACCATGTCATGAATTACTTAATTTAATTAATAGTTAGTGTTTTGGTTTGGCTGAAATATGCATGGGTTAATGACCATTTCCAGCCATTTTAATTAAAGCTTGGCAATGTAAGCCATGAAGCAATATTTGTGCCGAAATGATCATGCATTATGGTGACTAAAATGAAGGCATGAAGACTTGAGGGGCAAAGTGAGCCATGCAAAATAGTTTAGGACCAAGAGCGGAATTAAGCCATTTTTGGTACAAGTGGCTATAATCAGTTAAGCATGATTCCACTTAGTAAATAAAATAACTAGTTTCAGCCAAGGCTTCCATTTGTGTTCTTTACCGAGTTTTGAAGGCTTTTGGTTGTTCTTGAAATGTTCTTGCCATTTTGCTGCTGAAACCATTATCATCTGTTGAAGATTGAAGCTTGAAGGCAATAATCAAGCTTGTCTTCCTTGATTTCGGCCTAAGGTGACTTTTTTCTTCCTTTTTCCAAGCTCAATCTTGAATACATACATGGGCAGCCGGGACATTCATGGGTGTTTTAGGATGTTGCTATCATGTTCTTAGTGTTTTAGAGAAAGGATGAAAGCTTGAAGGTATAATCAAGCTTGGAGGTAAGGGAAGTGGAAGAAATAGTGAAGTTCACCCTCGGTCTTAAAGTGTTCAAGCTAACCCGAGACTATTCAAGCTTATATTTGAGGTAGGGTTCACTAACCTGCTTGTTTGCTTGGTAATATACCATGATTCAAGTGATAAAGTGGCTAAGTGATGGTTAATTATGCTAAATGACCTCAGTTACTTGATAAGCTTATTGAGATGATTTGGTTCTTCAGTATAGATTAGCTAATCAACTATTGGCATGTGCTAGAAATCCTAGTGAATGAGGCCAATTTGCTAGGCATTTCGGAGCTCTAGTGGATGTAGACTAAAATGGTGAAGTATTATGTGCAATGGTGCACAAGGGCACATGCTATGGTTTCGGCCGAATGGTCATTGTGGTGTGTGAGTGTGTACCTTGTGTTCTTGGTTGTTGATTGTGCTTGCTAACCCTTTTTTTTCATGTATACTCTTGCTTATATGTCTCGGTTATGCTAGCATGTTCTATATTATTGTGGTTTGGATGTCTTTATGTCTTGTTTGCAGGGTATTATAAGCTTGAGGAGGCTAAGTCTAGAGTTTGATACTCGGCTTAACTAAATAAACTCTTAATTGAGTTGTTATGGTAGTGAACTCTACTGAGTAAATTTTACTCATTGCCCATACTTTTGTGTTTCAGGGAATGATACACAGCTTGAGTAGTCTTTGCTTGGTTTACTAGCTTGTTTGTGAGTAGTGCTTGTGTGCTAAGGTATGTGCCAAAGATGTGCTTGGCTTCATTAAGCTATTACATTTACAAGTCTTTGTTCAAGGTTTCGGCTGAAACTTATGTTCTAAGTTTTGCAAGCCTAGTTAGTGTGGGATACTTCTAGCACTGCAGCTATGGATGTGTGGATTGTTGCTCTTATAGTGGTCTTTACCTTCATGACTATGAACATGGCCATAGGTCTTGTCTTGCAGTGTGTCTTGCTCTATGGCACACTCAAGGTACTTATTGGTGAGTAGGAAACTTGGGTTGGAAGCATGACTTGGTGGGAATGACCATGTGCTGTTAATGGTTTGGCAAAGTTAGGAGTACCCTTGTAGACTACTCTTTCCGTTTGTGTATATGGTTGTAGCCTCAGGTTTCCTTAGGTTTTGATGTAATGGAAGGGTTTTGTTCACCAAGTATGCTTGGTTATGGTGGATTTTGCTTATCTATTTACTTAATACTCATGGGCCAGTTCATGGCATGTTTATGTAAATGTTGGATGTGTTTTCTGGTTAAGAACTCTTATGTGCTATTCATGGCCGAATGCTCATGTGCAGCTAAACTTGAATTTTCAAACCTTATGGTATTATGGGCTTCTTGGTTGTCATGTAGTAAGTAGCACACTTGATCAGCACACATCCTAGACACTTAAATATAAAAGTGTTTGCCTTGCTTGGATTGCAAGTTGTTTCTTCCAGCTTTACTTGTACTGCAAGTTAGCAGTTGTGAATGTTGCTTCCGTTGCAGGTAATTACAGGCACCTAAAAGCCTCCTGGGCCACCTCCCAGGTCCAATACCTTAAGAAAATAAGACTTAAAGTCCACTAGCAAAGGTTGGCCGAATTTGGAAGTTAATAACAACACTTAGGAAACCTCTTAGTTCGCAACTCTAACCAAGAAAGGGGTGAATGTTATAGAGGGTGAATGGGCCAGGGCCTGTGTGGGGTGTGACATCTTTCACCTAACTGTTAAGCCGAATCACTAAAACTTGAAACAGTTGACGTGTTCAAGCTCTCTATGGCATCCACATATAGCACTCAAATCACCATGGCCCTACCACATTCCAACAAGTACGTTCCTTTTGTGCCCGCAGTGCTAGCTTACGTCTTTTAAGGAATGACAAGAAGAGAGTGCGGCTAGAGCTTTTAAAACTTTTCTGATTTTGTCCAAGGGAGGCAATAACTACGAAATTTCTCACTGTATATTGTATATATAATGAGACTTAACTTCCAAGCCTAATATGTTTCAAAACCCTAATCTGATTAGGCCTGATTTCGAGCTTAATAATGTCTCAACTTTTACGCCAATAATTAATTCAAAATTATCATGAAACCAAAACCAAACAATTTGGCCCATGCACTCAAATGATCCAATTGGCTCTAAGTGTGTGGCTTAATAGGCTATTATCATATCAGCAATGATCATAAATCACATTTATGATCATAAATAATGAGCGGTGTCTAACAACACATTATTGCCACACACATGACAAGATAGTTGATGAGTCGACTAAACCTCTACTCTCATTATTCGTATATGTTATTGTCCCTTTGTCCTAAATATCAAGACCAAGCATGAGACATAGAAGGTGTCATTCTCGTATAGCCCAATCTTTGGTTTTCTTATTCTCGGATCGACTGACTAAAAAAAATGACATTGATATCCCATATCAATTCATCTGAGCATGAACATGCATTTCCTTAGTCTCAATTAAGGGGCCAAAGATATCACTTCCATTATATAGAAGGGACAAATCACATCCTGATCATACAAAACCCTCCACATGATATGTGACATGCCCAATGACCACCTTCATGTTCACTTAGTTATGAGCAACAAAGGGAAGCACCAAACTATATGACTCACAAGTAGAGAACCATGGTAACCTTAGGTCAAAGGACTTCATATACCATGATCACCATGAGAATTACTTATGACACTCATATAACGATCCATGTAGTATTCTCATGGTTGGTCGATCCAGTACACAAGTTCTTCGATTTATACCCATATGTAGACTACTTATCTCATATTAGTCACCACATATGCTAGTCTTAATGTATTATTGCAACCCATTCCACAATAATACTAGATTGGGGACATTTAAGAATACTATTATTCTGGGGTTATAATTATTTTTAATTATGTTATGCAGAAATAAATAACACCTTAATAAAACATCATGACTCAATGTGTAAAATATAATCATCTTATGATTGGCTTTTGGGCACAACACTAACAATGTCAAGCACCACAAGTCCTTTCCTAGTCTTCGTAGAGTCCCCTAACTATATGGTAAAATAACCACTCAAACAATCAAAATTGTTTAGCCTAGAGGCAATAATTTTTTACTGCTCATAAACAAACCAAAATCACCTTCTCACCTTACTAGAAAATCTCAAACCAAACTCCTTTTCGAAGCTTCATGGTTTTCATTCCTTTTATCAAGCTTAACCTCAACAACTAAGGGTTTTTATGAGTATAAGGTTTTTGTTTAAAGAAAAGGATACCCAGGTCTAGTAAAACAAAGTATCTCACCTCAACAAACAGCCAAAAATTGTGCTATCATGAAGCAAAATCAATGTTCCTAATCTCTCCCTTACAACATGTCCGTCTTTCCTTCAATTTAGCACTCAAGGACTCTTCTTTTCTTGATTTTCTTTGGATTTTTGTGAGGGTTGGGTAGTTTGGAAATTTTTTGGATAAGAGTATGAAAATAGGCAAAGAGGAGGGTGATTTTTAGGGTTGGAGCCATTTTTTGGCATGAAAATGGGTGAAGGAAGGAAAAGGGACTAAAGTAGTGGAGGTTTAGGGCTTTACATGGTACTTAGTGGTTTAGGATACTTATCTAAGGGATATAAGGCTCCTTCCACTTTTTCTAGGCTGAAAATTTTGCCCTATTCAGGCCTTGGTTCATTCCCTAAAGTTTCAAAGAGATACTTTGGGTGAAGAGTCATTTAGGTCTCATAATCCTTGAGTAAAAGGATGTAACCTCTATAAAACCCTCCTAATTGGTTTCGTTTAAAAATTAAATACCATTTGGCTTCCCTCCAAAGCCAACCATGTCCTAAACTTCCATTGACCATGGTTGTCTTGAGTTTGAACCCCTAGATTCAGGGTTGACAAAGTTTGACTATACAAAATTACCAAAATGCCCTTCTTTGTTTCATTTAAGAAAAAATCTCAAACTTGGTCAATTTAAGTTCAAACTTCACCAAACTCAACCAAATGATTTCAAACACCATTTCTAACCTTCTTAAAACCATTTTTATTATGTTTGACCTAGAAATTACCATTTTACCCTTCCTTGCTTCCTTAGCAAGAAAAAGCTAATCTTTGGTCAAATTGAGTCCAAATTTCATCGAGATGCTCATTTCACCTCTAGAAAACTCAATTCTATCTTTCTTGGTCACATTTTGGCCTTTGAATTTGTCAACTTGCCAATTTACCCCTAGTTGCCCTTATGGTCAATTTACTTCAAATTTTAATGCTATGAAGTTCAAGGATTATTTGACTCATTGACTTGACTTAAACCTAGCTTGCAATTGTAATCTAATCAAGGATTATGCAAATAAAATAAATTAATTACTTGATAAACTAAGGGTGTCATATATTATAAAGTCAAACTATAATTAAAACATTCACACATTTAGTGGTTTTCCTTAGTAAGTTCAAAAACTAGTTTTAGATAGCTAATAGAACTTGAATTCATCAAAATAGTGAATTACAAATCAATTCTTAGTTCAGAAGTTCTATATTTATAAACCTAATACATAATCGAAACTTGCATGCATAAGACAATTCAAGCTTTCGAATTAGATTTACACCTACAGAACCCTTGGAGTTGACTCATATCCTGAAGGTTAAGTAACTACAGAGGGAAGGATCTAGGATTCAAAAACCCTATCTAGGACTTTGCTTCCTACTACAAATGTAGAAGAAAAATAGTCCTACTTCATCAACTACCATCCTTTCCATCCACAACAGCAGTTTTATACACTTTGTAATGGCTCTTTAAGCTCTTAAAAGAAATTATTGATCAATCCTAGAGTTTTATGAAACCTTGGAATTTTATGAAACCATGGAATTTTCTTTTAATTTATAGTTTATTTTTTTTTAATTTATGAAAATTTTAAAATTTTTCAGCTAAATTATTTTTTTTAGTCATACTATTAAGCATGATTTTGTTTATGAAAAATGATTGTTAACTTATTGTGTTGAGTTATTAACTTGAGTATCAGGTAAGTGATTCTTAAGAACTTTCACATACACACTTAAATGTTTTAAAAATGTTTTTGCAATTCACTGTCAAGCTAATAGATGATAGTTTTTAGAAGATATTTTTGCATCAATTTTTTGTGTTAGTTTACTATTCAAAACATGCTAATTTGTAAGTTCGTATGCTTGGAATTGTAGTAAGATTGGTTTATGGAAATATGGTTGATTGTTATAGTTAATTATTGAATAAAAGAGAAGAAATGATATGTAATAAATATATACTCTATTATTTCTTAGTATTAAAGTATGTTGGGTTCTTTTTTTAAGAGAAGAATTGATCACAACTCAAAAAGATACTAAAGGCATGAGTGTGATCAAAGATCATCCTGGATTTATATTGAGAGATATCTTAGGTATATATAGACAGTGCTCCTTGTTGTGAGTTTTAAACCCTAACCATAAGCACACAGGACGTGTGTAGATAGGGTGAATAAAATATCGTGTCCACAATTATTGATTTATATTTTTTTATAATTACCACTACCTTGAAACTCACTTTAGCTAGACAAGCAACAATTGATGATTTACTCACTCTGAAAATAACTAAGTTTGCAACTCTACTTAACTAAGTTTGCAACTATGCTTAAATCACTACTAAACAAGAACAACAAACACAATGCAAATTATGGGTTTTCTAGTGAATTAACAAAACACACTTCCTATGGTTTTCAATATTTGACTTGGTTAGCTTAGTGAATTAAGGCTAATGGTTTGGTTTTCCTACTTGTTGGTAAAGTCAACTAATTGGGCCCTTACTTTCCCAAGTCAAAGGATCACTCTCCCAAGCTTAAACTACAATAGATTCCCATTCGAATTGCTAATTCAAGAGGGGCATTACAAGTTCAATTTGCATTCACCTAGTGTCCTAGACTAGTCTTCCAACAAGCCCTTGGCCAAAACACTCTTCTCCTAATTCTAATTCCTTTTAATCTTTTTCAAGAGTTTTAAAGAAATCTAATGTGCAATTGACTAGGGCCCTTAATCAATCAACATAACAATAAGCTCAAAAAGAAGAGTAAACAAACAATGGAGGAAAACCAAAGTCAAATAGCCATTAACACAACCAATATAACCAATTCAAGTAGCTAGAACAATAGAAAGTGTAGAGAAAACTACTCTATAATCAAACTAAATATAAATATAAAAATACATAAAAGAGCATCCATGTCTAAATACAAGAAGAATGAATGAAAGAAGGAACCCAAGAGACTCTAGATGCTTGATTCCTTAAGGCTCCTACAAGTCTTCAAGTCCTTCAAGCCTTCTTCAAGTAAGAATCCATAAATGCTCCCGAGGAAGATGAAGAAATGCAAGAGATGGTGGTGGAAAACCTAAGTCTAAGATGAAAAGATGAAGATGAACTATGAGTTCTTTTGCTAGGTTCTAGGTTTTTCTACTCTTGGAGATGTCCTTTTCAACCTACCAACCAATTTGGATAGAAACTCTTGGCCAATAACAAGCTTAGGTTCAAAATTGAGGTGAAGGACAACTTTCCCAGGTACAAGGGCACCTAGGCTTCAGGATTAGGTCTTCTGGTGCCTAGGCCTCAAGAATGGGCTCTCTGGCACCTAGGCCTCCAAGTTCGAGGGTGCCTGGGGCCTAGGTCTCCAGTGGCACCTAGGCCTCACAGTTATAAATTTGCTTTGACTTCCGCATACCCCTTTTTTGTTCCACTCGTCCCGATGCCATTCCAATGCTCCGGTCCGCTTCTCCAACCTACAAAAAAAAGGAACAAAGCAAGAATCGGCCGAAAATGTTCTGTAGTGAGATAGAAAATGGTGGTCAAAGTTGACAAAAAGTCAACATGTTTGACCACAAAATTAACATCTATTAAACTCCCCCAAACTTAGAAAAATGCTAGTCCTTAGCATTCACTAACCTAAAAACATAAAACAAACAAAACATAGAAGCTAACAACATATACTCAATATCATATCATAAAGTCATTCAAAGTACAAGCTCAACTCAAGAGAAATTAACGTAAGTAATGAAAGAAAAACCTTGTATTAATTATAGGTAATCGCTCTCTAAGTGGTTCACTCCCTAATCTATGGTTGCCTAGTGTATCTAAGGCTTATAATGCCACTTTATCCACAAATTTGCAAAAGGACCTAAATTACCCATGAATTGTCCCTAAGGAGTATGCATGCAAATTCAAGTCCAATGACATATATATAAGGTTGTACCGTGGCCGGGTTTAGTATGGACAGGAATCAAATTAAGGCTTTTTAAGTTAGAGCTAATGAAGTAAGTTAAGCATAAACATCATGGGCAATCCTAATAATCAAATCTAAAGTCCCACCCAAGGTATACCAATTTAAGAAGAATGCTTTTCTTAACTTCCAAGCAACAATCCAAATAACCCCCACGTGCACAATTTTGACAAAACACTTGAGTGAACTCCTTTCAAATCAATGAAGTATTTCTACCTTTCCCCATTTTTATTTATTCTTTTTCATTTTTTTTTTAATTTTTAATTTTTTAATTTTTATTATTTATTTGTCTAAACGAAGGCTTTTTCACATTGACTCGTTTTGCCTTTTTCATGAGAGGAAGATAGTTTTTAATAATTAAAAATTTCACTCAATTTTAAAACTTCGAACAATTATGCATGATTAATCCAAAGAACACCCAACCCATAGTACATAATTTCAACATTAAGTTCATAAACCCAACATTTCTGCCAAACTTGTCCATTGCTTGTTCACATAACTAACAAATTTTTACCCTTCCCAAGCCCATATATACAATGCTTAACTTACTTCAAAGATAAAGAGAGGATAAATAATAATGGATATGGCTCAATTGTGTGGGTCGAACAATAAACATGGCTTAAAGGCTCAAAGGGGTTAACTAAGATTATAATGAAGGGTTAGCCATTTAGGTATGTAGTTAGCCCTAAGTTGCCATTTTCATCCTCTATTTGCATGTATCAATTCAGATATAAAGAGGTCCAGAAGCAAATTAAGGAATCTATAAGCAAAATAAGCACTACTCCAAAGAAAGAAATCATTTATAATGCAAATGTGCCACACAAGGTCTAAAGACTCACCGGGTACGGTTTCTATCATTAATAACAAGTGAAAATCTTTCCTTACTTAACAAAATTTACAATCAAGTAGAACTTGTTAACGAATTGCTCTAATCATAATAAAGAGCATGCATTGAGTCCCTAAATGCACATAACCTAAATGCAACTACATGCTCCTACATTCATCCACTATATGCCACACAAGATAAGGAAAAGAGATATGATATGCATACAATGTCATAAGAAAGAAAAATCACCAAGTACTAGTCTAAAAGAAAGAACATACAACTAAATGTCAAGTCTTAGGAAAAGACTCAAACAAGTATCATTTACAAACACATTTCTCCCCCAAACTTAAAACCAACATTGTCCACAATGTTGACAAAAAAAACCTAGAAAGAAGATTGTGTTTCAACAAGCGTTTGATTTATTGTCTCCAGCTAGACACTAACACTTTTGTTTTTAGGCACTAAGGTAGGTGATGTGGTTCCACACCCTCTCCATTGCAATAATGTTTTCAGTGCTTGGAAAGTCCAATATGCATCCAACAAGATGTGCTCCTCTTAATACTTGAGTTCACCTCTCTTTCCTTCTTAAGCATTTTAGGGTTCTTTACATTTCCATTTCTTGTTGGTATCTATTTCTTCTTCATTGTTTTCTTCTTCTTTTCTTCCATCAATGAGTGTTTTGCCTTATCTTTTACTTTCTTCTTAAGATTTAGGGACTCAAATTCATTGTTTTCTCTTGGGTCACCACCCATAACAAAAGTGGAAAAAATTCCTTGGTTGGATTTTATGACCACATCAAGTATGTTGATAGCCGAAAGGCAATCACCCCCGAAGGATCCCCTGTGTACACAACATCCTAGGCCAACGCATCACCTTTGACCGAGAACAGGCGATCAGACCTTGGCAAAGAGAGGGCCTCAGGCACCCTCGGGCAAGCAGGATAAATGCCACCTTTGGGGGACACGTCAGACCAACTTCGGTCGTAAAGGATCATCACCCCTCCTGAGGATAACCTCGGAATGACTCCACGTGCCTAAGACCGTTTTCAGTCAGTCTTTGGACCACATTCGAGGCATAGCCTCGAGGGTACCATCGCCAAGGATTTGAGCCTAACCTCGGGAGTGTCCGGTCAAAGGTGTCTCGCGAGAAGCTAGGGACCTCCTTCCGAAGACGATCACCTCCCCGAGGAACTCCTAAACCTCACGGGAATTCGGTCACCTTGGAAGGCCACGTGCACGTGCCATTTGATAGGTTAGAAGCCTTTGACACACCGTACTCACACGGCTCCCGACATGCCGCCCCCAGACACTCCGTCCTCGAAAGGCATAGGCTTTCGGCTGAATGGCCTACGGTTGGCTGAAGGTCCCTCTAGAGGTACAAATCGCATCCAGCCAAACAGTGTCACAATCTAGATAACTTATGGTGAAACGGACTTCTCCCATTTACCTCCTATAAATAATGGGAGGCATTACTGGTGAGGGGGCTTTCTCTCTCTGCAGAATATAACCTCTGCCCTCCTTCTTTGCTGATATTCCTCACTGACTTGGGCGTCGGAGGTTCCTCCCCGGGAAAACACCCCGGGGACCTCTTAGTCCTTACTTTCTGTGTTTTCCAGGTGTTCCTCCCAGAACGTACCCTCCTTGGACGCTCCTCCACCACTGAAAGATCCTGCCACCCTCATCATGACACATAGTGGAGATGCCGATGGGCATCATCTGGCGCCGTCTGTGGGAAACTTCCCCCAGGTCACCGTCGTAGAGACTCGGCGCTCAAAGGACAAAGGGCTCCCCAAGTCCCCCTCGGCGCCCGAGGCTCAGCCGGCGGCCACACTGCCTGTGGCAAAAGCTTCTATGCTGGAAGACGACCGTCCTCTAACAGTGACGATGGGCTTCTTGCGAGACTTCTAGCGCCCCATCGTCGCCGAAATGGCACAGCAGCTTAACCAGAGGTTGCCACAACCTTCTCTAGTCCGAAGGGCCTCTCCCCCGGCTGCGCGATGGGAGAGGAGTTCAAGGTCCACACACCAAAGTTCAAGGAGCGGGGACTCCCTCGACGCGTCCTCAACAGAGAATGAACCCGTGGGAGCACAACCCACCAGGGGGGAGCTCCAAAAAAAACTGAGGCCTCCTGTTGACGAAGTACATCCCCTTACCGAAGGTCCTAATCTCCTCAACGCCAAAGTTATTCTCCAAGGAGGAAAAGAAATTTGCCATTACCGGCAAGCACCAGGCAACAAGGAGAAGTTAACACAACTGCCCTCACGGAGAAAATCCTGGGAAGACTGGAGAAGGTTGAGAGGCAGATCTCCTGAAAACCAGTCTAGTCCAGACTGTCTGATTCTTACACCAGAGAAGAGTCACCCTTCGTGCGCGAGGTGGTGGAGGCGCCCATGCCCAGTGATTTCAGGGTACCACGTCTGGAAACTTATGACGGACGTAGTGACCCCCAGGCACACCTGACGAAATATAAGCGAAGCATGGTACTCCATGGCGCAGATGACACTACTCTCTATAAGTGTTTCGAAGTAACACTCTCTGGCCCAGTAACAGCATGGTATAACTCTCTGGCCCATGGAAGCTTGTTCAGCTTTCAAGAGCTATCCACTGCCTTTACCCAGTAGTTCATTAGCAGTAGGCCAACTGCCAAAATGCCAGTACAAATGTTTGACATAGCACAGCGAGGTGGAGAGACCATTTGTGACTATGTTAAAAGGTTCAACCGAGAGGCGCTGAACGTGCTCAATTTTTGGCCAAAGATTCATATCCTCCCTATGATTAAAGGACTTCAGAGGGACCCCCAACTTTTCTATGAGTTGTCCAAAGACCCCCTGGACACCCTCGGGGAATTCTATAGAAGAGCCGAACAACATATGATGGCTGAGGAGCTTAGAATGGGAGGACCAAAAGGAGAGCACTCACACTCCGAAAGACCCAGCCATCAACCTTGACATCAGAATGAGGGGGAAAGGCCCCGAGAACAAAGGGGGGAAAGGCCAATGACATTCACTCCCTTGAACACCACAAGAGCTAGCATCCTTATGGCGCTAGAGAGGCAAGGAACCACAGTTCCAAGGCCAAAGGCCATGACCTCGGAAAACAAGAAGAACATGAAGAAATTCTGTCAATTTCACCAAGATCATGGCCATGACACTGGGAATTGTTTTCAACTAAGGAAATATATCGAGTCCCTGATCAAGCAGGGTCAACTCTGGCGGTACTTGTGGATCCCTTCGCCAAAAGGAAGGAAGGAAGAGCAAAGGAGGGCGGATGACAAAGAGTATGATTCGGATAGACGTCGGGACCGTAGTCCTTGAAAGAATCTGCCACCATCAGCGGGGGTTATCCAAACCATCACTACCGGAATACCCTCGGCAGAGAGGAAGAGAAAAATAAGGGAAATCTCCATAATGGAGTACGGGAACTCGCCAAATAGACTCACTCGTAGAGATGGGTCTACAGTAAAGTTCCCCCACGACGACCCACTCCTTGTCATGGCAAGGATAGGAAACTGGGACGTCAAAAGGGTACTCCTCGATGACGGCTCAAATACCGATGTCATCTTTTCCCATCTGCTGCCTAAGTTAGGCATTCCAAGAGGCGATCTCAGTACAGTCAATTCCCCCACCTTCGGCATCGGACCCTCCGAACTTCCGGTTCTCGGATGTGTCGACCTGCCTTTGATGCTGAAAGGGATCTCGCCCCATAGCCAGAAAGAGTTGATCGCCTCCGTCATGACAAGATTTATTGTCATCGATGTGCCGTCGGCTTACAATGCTATCCTTGGAAGGCAGACTCAAGGCAATCTCCACATCCGCCCGGATGTAAAGTACCTAACAGTCACCTTCACAACCAAAGATGGGGATGCAAAAATCTTCATTGATCAAACCGAAGTCAGAAAGGTCTTCACAAAAGCCAGACAAAGCCCAGCAAAGATCCAAGTGCAAACTTCAGAGAAGGACAAAATAGTCATGATGGGCGAAGGAACAGTGAAGGAGGAAAATGAAAGCTTGGAAAAAATAGAAACAGAGGATGTAGAATTAATCCCTGGCCAAAGCACCCGAATCGGGAAAAAATTGGCCGAGGATGACAAAAAGAGGCTTGTATCCTTCTTGTTCATGAACAAAGATCTATTTGCCTACTCATCGAAAGATATGCCTGGGGTTGACCCCAGCATAATCCGCCACAGCCTTAGAGTGCGACCGAACGCCAGACCAGTTCGGCAGAAGAAGCGGAGTCTATTGGCTCATAAGAATTCATTTGTTAAAACCGAAGTCAACCGCCTCATCGAGGCCAGAGTAATAAGAGAAGTAAAATGGCCTAAATGGCTCAGTAACATGGTTATTGCCATGAAAGAGGGGAGTGAAAAACTCCGAATGTGCATCGACTTCCGAAATTTGAATGACGCCTGCCCAAAGGACTCTTACCCTTTGCCAGCCATAGATCAGCTGGTAGGTGCAACAGCCGAATACGGGCTTCTCAGCTTTCTCGATGCCTTTAGCGGATATCATCAAATCTGAATGAACCCCAAAGATGAGAAAAAAATGGCCTTCATCACAGAGATAGGTACCTACTGCTATATCAGGATGCCCTTCGGGCTTAAAAATGCAGGGGCCACCTATCAAAGGCTGATGAATAAGGTATTCGATTCTCAGATTGGGAGAAACATGGAAGTATACGTTGATGATATGATAGTCAAGAGCAAAATGCCTGGTAATCATATCACCGACCTAGCCGAAACCTTCCAATGACTTCGGGAGTTCGGCATACGTCTCAATCCCGAAAAGTGTGTATTCGGAGTAAGTGCAGGAAAGTTTCTCGGGTTTATGGTATCAGAAAGGGGAATAGATGCCAACCCTGAAAAAGTCAAAGCCCTGCTAAATTTTTGAACACCTACATCCATAAAAGACATACAAAGGCTTACCGGAAGAATCACCTCCCTTAGTAGATTCCTCGCTAGGTACGGTGACCGATGTCGCCCATTCTTCAAAGTACTCACCAAAGCCCCCAAGGGCAACGACACCTCCGGGACCCAGGAGCATCCATGGAACTCAGAATGCCAGAAAGCTTGGGATGAGCTTAAAAGCTACTTAACCCACCTGCCAACGCTTCGGCAACCCCGGGAAGGAGAACCCCTCATCCTCTACCTCGCAGTTACTGAAAAAACGGTGAGTTCGGTCCTACTAAAAGAAGAAGGTGGGAGGCAATGGCTAGTATATTATGTAAGCAAGTCTCTACATGGTGCCGAGATCAAATACCCATTGCTCCAAAAGGCCATCTACGCCTTGGTTCTCGCAGGCAGAAAGTTGCAACCCTACTTCCAAGGACACGTTATCACTGTCCGGAGTAACTTGCCTCTGCGCGACATAATGAAAAGAGTAGAGCATTCGGGAAGATTATCAAAATGGTGTATCGAACGCGGAGAGTACGACATCACTTACGAGCCTAGAAGGGCAATAAAAGCCCAGGCACTAGCAGACTTCATTGCCAAAATCTCAGAAATAGACAATGCTGAAACCAACAATGAAGACCAAGCAAAGGTTGATCCAGAGTGGAAACACTTTGTCGATGGAGCCTCAAGCGCCGAACATCAGGGCGCTGGAACAGTCCTTCGGGGGCCCGAAGGCAAGGAGGCCACTAAAGCAATCAAATTCGGTTTCGATGTTACCAATAACATCGCCGAATATGAGGCCCTGATAACAGGACTAAAGCTGGCTAGAAAAGTCAGCGTAAAAAACCTCATGACCCACAATGACTCACAGCTAGTAGTCCGGTAGATGAAAGGGGAGTACGCGGCAAAGGATCCAACCTTGCCAAAATATCATGACCTCGTCAAAAAACTTATTTGGGAGTTCGACTCAGTACAAATAGAGATCGTGCCCCGAAGTGATAATAGTCAAGCTGACACCTTGGCCAAATCCAAGGAACCCAGCGAGGTGCTGAAGCAATCTAGTACAGAATTGATGTGCGTAGCAACCTCGGCGGATGGATGTCAAGACCCCATCAAGAAGTATCTAGCAACTTTGGAACTCCCTAAGGATCCCAAAGAGGCCGCAAAAGTACAAAAGCACTCGAGAAGATACTTCCTCATCGGAGAAGAACTATACAAACAAGGGTATGCCAGCCCCCTGCAGAAATGCGTAGGCGAAGATGATGTCAGAACAATACTCGAAGAAGTCCACGGAGGGGCCTGTGGCTCCCATATAGGAACAGACGCCCTTGTTGGAGTACTACTTCGCCAAGGTTACTTTTGGCCTACCTTGAGGAAAGATGCAAGGCAATTTGTCCGAACATGTGACAATTTCCAAAGGCACGCCAACATCCAAAGGTTACCTTTGGAAAGAAAAACTTCAGCAAATTATCCTTGCCCCTTTTCCGTATGGGGTATTGATCTCATCGGACCTCTTCCAAACGCTCCTGGTGGGGTAAAGTTCTGCATAGTCGCAGTGGACTACTTCACTAAGTGGATAGAAGCAGAGCCACTGGCATCTATCTCAGCAAAGGATACCCAAAGGTTTGTGTGGAAGAACATTATATGCCGATTTCGCATACCAAGGGTAATAGTGGCTGACAACGGAACCCAGTTCACAGATAGAGGATTCTAGGAATTCGCGGCCGACCTGGGCATAAAAATGCATTTCACTCCAGTAGCCCATCCTCAAAGTAACGGGCAGGTCGAAGTATCCAATAGGACAATAAAAGATGGCTTGAAGAAGAGGCTAAAGGAAGCAAAGGGGAAATGGCCAAGAGAGCTCCAAAGTGTTGTATGGAGCTATCGTACGACTCCCAGAAAGGGCCACCGGGGAAACCCCTTTCTCACTCGTGTATGGGACAGAAGCCATCATTCCCATTGAGGTCATACAGCCTTCGATAAGAATACAAGTATTTGACGAAGGAGGACATAACCTCAACTTGAGGACTAAACTAGACCTCGTCAAGGAACATTGCGAAATGGCCCAACTAAGGAGGAAGGCTTTCCAACAGAGGATAGCTCACGCCACTAACTTACACGTAAGAAGAAAAGAAATCAAAAAAGGAGATCTAGTTCTCTGAAAGGCTGAATTTGAGCCACGAAAGCCATCAGATGGGGTACTTTGGGCAAACTGGAGTGGGCCTTATTTGGTCCTCGAAGAAGTCCGCCTAAGGGTCTACAAACTGGGCAACACCGAGGGAATAGAGTTGAAAAATACTTGGCATTCAGACTCTCTGAAAAAATTCTATACTTAGACATTTTTTCCTGAAAGAAAGCTTGTAACTACTCCTCCCCGAAGTCGTCAATAAAAATACAGGACGAATATGGCTGTGTTTCTGGCAAAAGGTTCCTTATTAGCTTTTCTTTTGGAACTAACTCCTTGATGGAGTCTAAAAGCTTGGCGAAATACTAGAAAAGTTCAAAATGATCCTCTCCAAAGACATAATTTCGGACGTTCGCCAAAGATACGTACTTAGAATTACACTAACTTCTGAAGAATTGTATTCAGAAGAAAGAATAGAGACTGGAGAAAAAATCTTCATTAATAATTCCAAGGCAAATAGTACAAAGGGGCAGGATTACAAGAAGAAGAAAAAAGCCTACGGTAGAGCAGGAGCGTCCGACGTTTCTTCGACATTTACATCTTCAGCAGGATCAGCTAGAGGCACAGGCCCGGCAGGTGGAAGATTGAGAAACTCCAGGTTAGACCATGTCCACCTGCGCTCTTTGGGAAAATCCAGAGCGGACAGGTAGGAGAGGTCGAGCTCAGGGTGCCGAAGAAGGACCTGATGACACGCCAAGCAGAAGCCGTCTTGGTAAGACACCTTCGTCACCTGGTCAGACTGATCCTTCTCGGCACTGAGGGCTAACAGCTCGGCTGTGAGCTCAGCAATCTTCCCCTCCAGCTTCGTCTTCTTCTTGGTTTTTGCCTCCTTCTTTAAAGAGTCAACCTCAGCTTGGAGCTTGGCATTCCAGGCGAGCGCCTTCGCAAGGGTCTCACTATCTTCAGCGTTCGCCTTCCGAAGGGCCTTGTTCTCCGAAGAGAGAATGGCACACTTTGAGCCGAGGTCCTCGACATTGGCTGTAAAATCAAGAAGGAGCTCCTGCTTGCTAGCCACGAGCTCGGCCCGAAGATTCACGATGTCCACTTTTGCAATCTTATTCAGTTCGCCGTACTTGAGGACATACTTGGCGTAGAACTCCTTCATCTTGCACAAAGAATCTTCAAATCGGGAGCGGGACTCTGTTTGCTTCGCCCCCCAGGCACGAAAGTACCCGCTGTATGCCAAGAGCTGCAAAAAAAGGGCCCCAAATAAGGATCAGAAGACGATAAAAACTTAGAAGGAAATTTTTCTAAATAAGAAAGAAGAAAGAACTACCTGGGCCGCATGCTCAGTCATCCTCGCCGCAAGGATTTCCTCATTCGGGCACTCAATGACCAGTGACTGGAAGGTGGCATTCGTCATCACCCCCGTCGCCATCTAAGGAGCCATCAGCTGACTATCCTCGGAGAACAAGTTCATGTCCTCCGTGAATGTCCAGAAGGGCTTATTAGGCACTTTATCCTTCGGGATGTGCCTATCCCGAATGGCCCTTCTTCGGGCGTGAGTTTCCATCCAGGGGGCAACAGGCATGTCCTCTGCGAGATCACACCGAAGTTCTGTCAGTACATCATCCCTTAGCCATTCATCCAAAAAATCATAGACACGAAAAATACTAAGATTTGCAGAGGAATGACTAAGGAACCAACCTGGTGGAACTTCGGTGACGTCATCTTCAGACTCGCCCCCTCCTCGGACTTCCCCGGGAATATTTTTCCCTTTTCTTCTTCTGCTTTCTTCGAGCTCTTGAGCAGATCCGTGCTCGGCCGAAGTGTCGGCTGTAAGAACAGAACTCAAGGCTGCCCCGAGAATGGCATAGTCTGAGGGAGGATCAACAGGGACCGGAGAACGAGCTGGAGACCGATCCTGCACCACGACGACGTCTTCAGGGGGAGGAGGAGTGGCAGTTGCCTTGGCCTTCTTAGCCTTAAAAGGACCCCCGGTGGTCTTCTTCCTCTTGGCAGACATCTTCTTGCGTGCCTGCTCTCCCCTCTCGGCCTGACCGAGAAAGAGGGACTTATAAAAATCAGCAGTCTGATCGCCCATCTCTGCAAAAGGAAAAAACATCAGTGTAAGTACAAAAGAAAAAAAGATATCAAATCCTAGAAGGTGACTTACTCTCGGCAAAAGCCTCGTATGAAATTTCTGCCTGAAGAAGCATTACTATCCATGCCTTCTTCCCCGGGAGAATAGGAACGGGCATGTTCGGGTGATTCTTGTGCGCATTCACCACCCCTAGTTCCCGAAGGACCTCATCGGTCATGAGGTCCCATTTGATGGGAAAGGGATAAAGTGAGCGCGGAGAAACCTCGGGGTCCCAGTCTGCAACCGCCCGGATAAGTCGGTCGAACTTATCGAATTCGGCAGACAACCCCGAGGTTAGGAGCTTCCGAGGCTCGACGACATCAATCTTCAGGGTCCCTGAAGCCCATCTGATCAGCACGTGGCTCCAAAGCTCGGGGACCGACAGGAAGAAAAACTTCTTTTGCCACCCTCGCCAACTGTCCTTGTTATCGAAAGTAAAGGTAAATTTTTTGCTCCCAGACCCTTGGAGAAGTAAGAAATAAAAGCCGCCCTTCGGGACCAGGTGGAGTTTGTAATATTGCATGAAGAAGAGAAAGTGGGGATTTATCTTAAAAACCCCACACATGCAGAGGAAGGAGTTGAAATAAGAATAAGAATTAGGAGGGAGTTGGTTCACGGCTATCCCGTGAAATTTACAAAATTCGCATATCTCAGCTGACGGGGAGGATATCGAAGACCAGCTCTCAGCTGAGCTCGGTAAACAGTAACCTCACCCGAAAGAGCCGAATAACCGTATGTACCCAAGATAGGCAACCTCGGGACGACGTAAGAAGGAAGATAATATTTGGCCATCCATTTCATCATTTTTTCCGAAGTAGTACAGCAAGGGTAAGACTCAAGGGGGAGAAAGCTTTCAGGAAGAGGACGGATGGACATCAACAGGGTGGGATTCGACATTTTCCAGAAGAAAGAAGAACGACCTCGGGAAAAAAAAGGAAGGAAACAAGAAGACTTCAGAAAAGCAACCTCGGAAGAAAAAATAGAGAGCTACAAAGGGAAACACCCACTGAAGGTCTTGCCAAAATCGGGGTTCTTGGACACCGTCATGAGGGTTGCCGGAAATCGCTCCGCTGTAGAATCCGCCGCCGGAAGAAGGAAAAAGACAAGAGAGAACTCTAGAGCAGATGAGAGCAAAAGAGATGAGTGTGACAAGAAATGAGGCGAGAAGTGCTTATGTAGACCGAAGGGGGTAAGCGAAGCGTCATCATTATTGCCCCTTGAAGGCGAAGAGACGCAATTAACACAACCGACGTAACCACCCGCCCTTCATCAACAGCCACGTGTAAGCTGATGCGAGAAACGAGGGCACGCCCCTGACAGCTAGCAAACCTATATAACGTTTCCTAAAGCAACATGCCTGTCTGAATGAGAACACAAAACGATCGCATGCCTCTGACGAAGGCCTCGACAGAAGCGCTAGGAACATCACTCGAACTTCAAAGAATTCCTAATAGCCTCCCAAATCGAAGACGCATCTTCAGATTTTTCGAGGGGCACATATGATAGCCGAAGGGCAATCGCCCCCAAAGGATCCCGCACGTATACGACAGCCTAGGCCAACGCTTCACCTTTGATCGAGAACAGGTGATCAGACTTCGGCAAAGAGAAGGCCTTACGCACCCTCAGGCAAGCAGGATAAACACCACCTTCGGGGGACACATCAGACCAACTTTGGTCGTAAAGGGTCCTCACTCCTCCTGAGGATAACCTCGGAATGACTCCAAGTGCCTAAGACCGTTTTCGGTCATCCCTTGGACCACCTTCGGGGCATAGCCTCGAGTGTACCATCGCCAGGGATCTGAGCCTAACCTCGGGAGTGTCCAGTCAAAGGTGTCTCACAAGAAGCCAGGGACCTCCTTCCGAAGATGATCACCTCCCCGAGGAACTCCTAAACCTCACGGGAATTCGGTCACCTTGGAAGGCCACGTGGACGTGCCATTTGACAGGTTAGAAGTCTCTGACACACCGTACTCACACGGCTCCCGACACGCCGCCCCCAGACACGCTCTGACACGCCGTCCTCGAAGGGCATAGGCTTTCGGCCGAATGGCCTACGGTTGGCTGAGGGTCCCTCTAGAGGTACGAGTCGCATCCAGCCAAACACGTGTCACGATCTGGATAGCTTATGGCGAAACGGACTTCTCCCATCTACCTCCTATAAATAATGGGAGGCATTACTGGTGAGGGGGCTCTCTCTCTCTCTTTGCAGAATATAACCTCTGCCCTCCCTCTTTGCTGATATTCCTCACTGACTTGGGCGTCGGAGATTCCTCCCCGGGAAAACACCCCAGGGACCTCTTAGTCCTTACTTTCTGTGTTTTCCAGGTGTTCCTCCTAGAACGTACCCTCCCTGGATGCTCCTCCACCATTGAAAGATCCTGCCACCCTCATCATGACATATAGTGGAGATGCCGATGGGCATCATATGTATACTTCCATCTTAGGAGACAGAGTGCTAGAATCAAACATGTTGAACTCCACTTTTTCATCCTCAACATTGAATATAAGCTTACCGCTCTTCACATCTATAGTTGCTCCAATGGTGGCCAAGAATGGTTTCCAAAGATAAGGGGGGCTTAGTTATCTTCTTTCATATAAAAAATCACAAAATCCATGAGAAAGACAAATTTTTCAACTTTCACCAAAACATCTTCTATTACTCCCCATGGATACTTCATAAACCTATTTGCCATTTGTAATTGTATTGTGGAGGCTTCACTTCTAACCCTAATTTGTATGCAATAGAGAAGGGCATCAAGTTTACACTTGCACCAAGGTCACATCATACCTTCTTGAACTTAAATTCTCCAATTGTGCATGGAATAGTGAAGCTTCCGGGATTCTTCAATTTTGGTGGAAGCTTTTGTTGGATAATTGAGCTACATTCTTTTGCGAGGCATATGGTCTCAAACTCTTTAAACATTTTTTTTCGTTGCAATGACTTCCTTCAAGAATTTACCTCAATTTGGCGTTTGAGTTAAAGCCTATGGTTTTCACTATTTGACTTGGTTAGCTAGTGAATTAAGGCTAATGGTTTGATTTTTCTACTTGTTAGTGAAGTCAACTAATTGGGCCCATACTCTCCCAAGTGAAAGGGTCACTCTCCTAAACTTAAACTACAATGGATTCCCATCCGAATTGCTGAATCAAGAGGGGCATTATAAGTTTAATTTACCTTTACCTAGTGTCCTAGACTAGTCTCCCAACAAGCCCATAGCCATTATACTCTTCTCCTAATTCCAATTCCTTTTAATCTTTTTCAAGAGTTTTAAAGAAATATAATGTGCAATTGAATAAAGCCCTTAATCAATCAACATAATAATAAGCTCAAAAGGAAGAGTAAACAAGCAATGGAGGAAAACCAAAGTCAAATAGCCATTAATCCAACCAACATAACCAATTCAAATAACTACAACCATAAAAAGTGTAGAGAAAACTACTCTATAATCAAACTAAACATAAACATGAAAATACATAAAAGAGCATCCATATCTCAATACAAGAAGAATGAAGGGAAGAAGGAACCCAAGAGACTCTAGATGCTTGATTCCTTAAGGCTCCTGCAATTCTTCAAGTCCTCCAAGCCTTCTTCAAGTAAGAATCCACAAGTGCTCCTAAGGAAGATGAAGAAATGTAAGAGATGGTGATGAAAAACCTAAGTCTAAGATAAGAATATGAAGATGAAGTATGAATTCTTTTGCTAAGTTCCAAGTTTTTCTACTTTTAGAGATGTCCTTTTCACCCCCACCAACTAATTTGTATAAAAACCCTTGGCCAATAGCAGGCTTAGGTTCAAAATTGAGGTAGGGGATAACTTTCCTAGGTACAAGGGTGCCTAGGCCTCAAGATTGGGTCTTCTAACGCCTAGGCTTCAAGAAGGGACTTTCTAGCACCTAGGCCTTATGAGGTGATTTTTCAAGCAGGAACACTTTAAATTATGGTGCCTAGGCCTTAGTTCTGAGGCCTAGGCCTCACAGTTATAAATCCACTTTGACTTGTGCATTCCCATTTTTCGTTCTACTCATCCTGGTGCCATTACAATGCTACGGTCCATTTCTCCAACCTACAAATTGAAGGAACAGAGCAAGAATCGGTCATAAATGTTCGGTAGTAAGATAGAAAATGGTGGTCAAAGTTGACAAAAAGTCAGCATGTTTGACCACAAAATTAACATCTATCACTCCTATGGTGTACACTTGCTACAAAGTTTAGCAACACATAAATAAGAAGCTTGAAAAAGAAAAAGAGTAAATGAAAAGTTCAATTAATTACCTATTTCCATGGTTTTCTGGTATAAATGGTTGCTGTGTAATAAGCTTTGAATTAGTGTGGTTTGTGCTTTTTACTTTGCATAAAAATTTGATGTTCCTTGAGCTTTAAGTGATATGTGTTACTAGCTTGACAAGGAATTGTTTCCGTTAACTGGTTTTGTTTTGATGGTGCTAGATTGAAAGTGTTGCATGCTTGGCAATCTCATTGACTTCTCAAGACCTCTGAAGTCTCAATTTTCTATTCTATCTTCCTTTGCTCAAGAGTATGATATGATTTTATTTTTCATATTTTCTCTTTATGGTTTGCTTAAGGCCAAGCAAAGGTTCAAGTGTTAAGGAAAAATATGACATGTGCATATTTATACATATTTTCTATATACTTTTCTTTGATAATTACTTGTCTTTTGATATGTTTTTTGTAGGAATTAGGGCTTAATTGTTTTTATATTTCATTTTCAGGTATTATTTTAGCTCTTTTATGGTTAAGAAGGATTTTGAATGAGTTATGGAGTTGAATTGTAAAATTTTGCAAGAAATTGGAGTCATCACAATCCTGAGCATACCTATGTCAGCATCAAGCATGCCTATGTCTGAAAGAAACACACCTTTGTTGCCTACCACAACTATGATTTAGACCAAGTCATTTATTGTTCATGATTTTTTGTTCTAGAGACAAGACACGACCTTGAACATGGCCATATCTAAGACTACGTTTGCATGTTGTTATGGGTTTTGCTAGTTATTTCTGATGAGTCAAAAAAAGAGGAAGATGAGGAGGCCAAAGACACAAAAAATAGGGATTAAAGTTCATAAAAGAAGGCTACTAGAGGCAGTTTAGATAATCAACATTGTTAGTTCATGCCAAAGCAAAGAATACTTGCGGAAGAAGATTTTTAGAGGTTAAGTCTTCTAGTTTTAGTTTTCTTTTTTTTGTTGTGCTTCTTTATCAGCATGATGAACTAATTTCTTTGCTCATTCTTAGAGCAAATGAACTCTAGGATGATATTGTTTTTATGAATAATTTTGGTTTAATATAATTATAGTTTTCTTATGATCCATACAATGTATTTTGATGTCTTGAGTAATAGTAGCTAACCTATTAATTTATTGTTCGATGATGAGCATATGTAGGGAGTTACTGTATGCTTGTTCTGGATCATTGTTGCGTAAAAAGGATAATGCCATTGTCAGGAGTAATAGAGTAGCTTCAATACCTCTGGATTAAGGTGAAACTTAGTGATGTCCGGAGACGTCTTCGCTGGAGGACATGGTGGTGTCTGGAGGGACTTCCTGAGGAGGAGAACGCCCGAAGTGGAGGTTTCCCAGGGAGTGGTACCTGAAGAGCCCAAAAGGAAAGGTTAGGAGGTCCCCGGGATGCTTTTCCGGGGAGGAGCCTCCGACGCCCAAGTTAGTTTTCTGAGAGGTGAAGGAAAGAGAGCACTCAGGGGTTTAGTGGCCTTGCCTGTTCGTATCCTCTCAACTGACTGACCAACCCTTTGCAAGGGGCTGCTCTTTGGTATTTATAGAAGTGTCTGGCCCGTTCAGATCGTGACACGTGTTCGGTCAGATCTGCTGTGTACCTTTGGACACAGGGGACAAGTAGCTGTTTGTAGGCTCCCTCGAGCCTTGGTCCGAGACAGGTTGTGACAAGGCCTGGGCGGCGTCGGCGTGTCAGAGCGTCGTTTGAGGTGACATGGTGCGTCTGTGGGCGATGTGTCAGAGGCTCCTTAAATGCTCCTGCCGTACTCCCGATGTCCTTTGGGTGAGGTCGTTCTCTGGGACGAACACCCTTCTTCGGGAGTTATGTTCGCAGTTCGGGGCGCTGCCTAGCTCGCAGGTTTCACCTTCGGGAAATCCTCTCCTGCTTGCGGTAGCTGGTTCTTCTATCCCGAAGGCGATCTGTTTAATCCCCCGAGGGGGCTGTCTGCACCTTTGGAGCTCTCTGGGGTACTAGGCTAAATCCCGAGTTCGAGGCACTGGAATTCGCCAAGTCCGAGGTCAGTACTAGTGCCTCCCTCGGATGGTGCCAGGCTTCCCGAGCATGCTTTTGATAGGAGGTACGTTCTAGGAGAGGCGATAGTCCTTCGGCTATCACATGCCCCCCCTAGAAGCCGAAGTAGGGACTTTGGCTTTTGTCAGCTTTCGGAGGGTACCCTTCGGGGCTTTATGCATGGTACCTGTGCCGAAGATACACCTTCTGTCCGTAGACGTAGCACAGACTGTCTCTTGGTGTCTCCGAGGTAACCTATTTTCTGTAATCTTTGTAGGTCACTGAAACGTCTCGTCTCGTGCCCAGGCGTGTCAGTCTGGGACGGCGCGCTATTCGTCAGAAAGCGTGTTCCTTATTTGGCGTGGTTGCTGACACGTGGCACGCCGTCATTGGAGAGGGTTACATCGGTTACAGCGGGCGTGTCTTTTTATGCAAAATGGGCAATTATGGCGACGATTCGCCTTCGCCCAGCACTTATGACGTCGATTCGCCTACCCTTCCTCGGCCTATATATACCCTTAATCCTTCATAACCCCCCTTTTGCTTTTGCTTTTGCTCTCTTCTGTCTCTCAACTGCCGCAGTGTTTTTCCTGCTCTCTTACGGCGGTGCTTTTTGACAGAGTGGTTTTCCGGCAATCATTTCACGACGGCGTCCTCAAATCCAGATTTTGGCAAAACGTTTGGTGGGTTTTAGCTTCCAGTTTCTTCTGTTTTTCCAAATTTTTTCTTTGAAATAGCTTTTTGCCTTTTCCCGAACTCGGTTTTTTGCCAGTCATGCCTATTCCCGAAAGCTGGGAACCCCTTCTTTCTCACCCCTGCTGCACCACTTCTGCAAAACTTAAAAAATGGAAAAAGAAGTTCTTCCTTCCTTCCTACGTCACTACGAGGTTGCCTCGTTCGGACCAATATAGCTTTTCAAACCGTAGTGACGAGGTTACTGTTTTCCGTGCCCAACTGAAGGCCGGACTTCGGTATCCTCCGCCGAAGATGGTTTGCGATTTCTGCGATTTCCATCGCATTGCCGTAAACCAACTTCCGCCGAACTCGTACTGCTATTTCAATGCTTTTCTTTGTATGTGTGGTGTCTTCGGTATAGAGCCACACTTTGTCATTTTTCTGCAGTACTACAAGCTCTTCGTGGTCCCAAAGGGTGGCTTCTATTTCATGCTACCTCGGGGGTCAGGGAGCAAAAAATACAAGTTCACCTTTGCCAACAAGGACAGCTGGCGAGGGTGGCAACAGAAATTCTTTTTTATGAAGAAGGAGGAGGCCTGGTCGCATGTCCCGACGAAGTGGGCTCAGGGAAAGCTCGTGATGGATGTCGTTGACCCGAAGATGCTGTTAACTCCCGAGTTAACACCCATTTTTGCGGACTTTGACAAGCGCATCCGAGCGGTCTCTGACTGGGATTCCGAGGTCCCACCGCGCCCCCTTTACCCCTTTCCAATTAACTGGAAGTTGATGACCGAAGAAGTCCTTCGGGAGTTGAAGGTGGTAAAGGAGCACGAAACGGACCTCGAGATGCCGGCTCCTGCCATTGCTGGGAAGGACTCCTGGCTGGTAAAACTTCTTCAGAAGGACATTACTTATGCGGATTTTTTCGAAAGTAAGTCATCTCCTGGTCCCCTTGTTTTAATTTCATCTTGGACTTACGCTGATGTTTTCTCTCTTTTTCAGAGATGGGCTACGATACTGCTGCCTATTACCGATTGCTTTTCGTGGGGCAGGCCGAGAAAGGCGAACAAACAAAGAAGGCTGCCTCCCGAAGACGGAAGGCGACTGGCGGGGGGCCTCCGGCGGCCAAACGATCGAAGAAGACCGTGCCCCCTCCTATGCCGGAGATTTCCGAGGAGGTGGGCGAGGAGCCCGAGGTAACCGTTGCTGCGCCTTCGACCGAGGTCGGTGCAGATGTTGCTCCTTCAAGCCCTAATTCGGCGGCTCTTCTGGACGCTTTGGTGGAAGCCCCTTCTGCCGAAGATCGCCGCAAGAGGAAAGGGAAGGAGATTTCTTCTGAGGGGGCCCTGGATTCTGGCGACGACGTTGCCGAAGTGCCACCAGGTTTGATGCCTTAGACACTTAGTTTCTGAATTTTTTGGCAGCTACTTGTGTTTGACAATTTTTCTGCTTTTGTCGTGCAGAGGAGATTCTTCCTCCGGATTGGGTTGCCGAGCATGCCCGGAAGCGGGCCCTTCGGGATGCCCATATCCCGAAGGGGAAGATTCCGAAGGAGCCGTTTTGGTCCTTTACGGAGGACATGGACATGTACTCCGAGGACTGCCCGCTCATGGCCAAGGAGATTGCAAAGGGGGTCCTGACTGAAGCTTCTTTCAGGGCCCTTGCGGGGGCTCATCCGGATGATGACTCCCTCGCCGCGAAGCTTTCCGAGCACGCCGCCCAGGTGTGTTTCTCTCCTTGCCCCTTTTTTGTCTCTGATTTCTTCTAAGCATTTGCCTTTCCCTTTTTTGCCTTGTCTCATTCTTGCCTCTGTTTTTCTGCAGCTGCTGGGATATGCCGGATTCCTCAGAGTTCGGGTGGCGAGGCAGGGGATGTACCGGGCCGCCGCTTCAAAGACTATAGAACAATACCAGACCCAGTGCGCGGACCTGCTTGCTCGAAACACTCAGCTGGCCCAGACTTCGGCGTCAGAGATTGCTGCCCTTCGGGAGGAGTTTGCGAAGGAAAAAGAAGAACTTATAAAGGACTCCTCCCAGAAGATTTCCGACCTCGGCGGAAAAGTGGCGGAGCTGACTTCGGTTAATGAGGCACTTCAAAAGGAGAAGTCGGATTCTGCGGCTCTTCTGGCGAAGGCGGAGGCCGAGAAAACCGCACTTCAAGCCGAGGTCGATTCTTCGAAGAAGGGGAAGGATGAGTCGAGAAAAAAGAAGGTGAAGGCATTAAGGAAAAAGGTTGAAGACCTGGAGAAGGAGCTTAATGATCTTGGTGTCGAGAAGAGGAAATCCGACGAGATGACCAAAGTTGGTTTTCAAGACGGGTTTTGTCTCGTTCGTCATCAAGTTCTTCTGAAGTTTCCAGATCTCGACCTTTCTTTCCTGGAGGCCCTGAATATTCCTGAGGGACCTCGGTGGACTTGGTCCAAGCTCGAGCACTTGAACCTGCCTCAGACTCTTCCGGCGCGGGTGGTGGCGGAAAAGGATGCAGGGGCTAGTGGCTCTCGGGACGCCGAGAATCCCTAATTTATCTCAGGCCCCTTCTGCCTTCTTTTTCTCTTTCCTTGTACTCTTTCTTTCTTGGTAGTCCTTCTTCTTTGTAAGCCGATCTTGTCTGTCAATAAAGACTTTTTTCTTTCCTGTAAGAAATTTTGGCTAAGTCTTTTTTTGTGAGATTGTTCATTCCTTTTTGCCCCGAACGTGTTTGCTCAAGAGACTTCGGAAGATTAGATCGGTTCTCTGTGAGCCTTTGTATTTAGAAATTCTCGCAAGGTTTTACATTTCCTATTGTCCCGAACATGCTCGCTCGAGGGACTTCAGGAAATCACACCCATGCTTATTCTGGCGACCATCTTCGCGGAATTTTAGTATTTCTTTTGTTCAAGAATCTTTCTTTCAGAAGCCCGTGTAGCTAGAAAATTTTTCTAACTTTGTACAATGTAAACCCTTTCGTCAAGATTCTAAGCATAGAACTTTTTCAAGGCATCTGAATGCCAAGTGTTTTTTAATTCCACGCCTTCGGCGTCACCGAGCTTGTACACCCCTCTTCGTACTTCGGCAAGAACCAGATAAGGTCCCTCCCAATTCGCGTGAAGTACGCCGTGTGACGGCCTCCGGGGTGCGAATTCCGCCTTTCGGAGAACGAGGTCACCCTTTTTTATTCCTTTTGGCCTAGCTCGCAAGTTTATAGCGGCGGCCACTCTTTGCTGGAAAGCTTTCCTTCTTAGTTCCGCTATTTCTCTATGTTCGCCGACGAGGTCGAGCTTGGTTCTTAAGCCGAGGTCATTTCCACTTTCATCAAATACCTGCACTCGTATTGATGGTCGCACTACCTCTATTGGGATCAAGGCCTCCGTACCGAAGACGAGCGAGAAAGGAGTTTCCCCTGTAGCTCTTCGGGGCGTTGTTCGGTAGCTCCATAGCACGCTTTGGAGTTCTCCTGGCCATTTCCCTTTTGCCTCCCCCAGTCTCTTTTTCAGACCATCTTTTATGGTCCTGTTAGATACTTCCACCTGCCCATTGCTTTGGGGGTGAGCTACCGGGGCGAAGTGCATCTTTGTTCCGAGGTTGCTGATAAACTCTTGGAACCCTTTGTCTATGAACTGGGATCCGTTATCAGCCACTAGCACCCTCGGTATACCGAATCTGCATACTATGTTTTTCCATACGAACTTGTGCACTTCTCTTGCCGAGATAGTCGTCAAAGGTTCTGCCTCGACCCATTTAGAGAAATAGTCTACTGCGACTACGCAGAACTTCACGCCCCCAGGCGCTGTCGGGAGCGGCCCGATAAGGTCTATGCCCCAAACTGCGAAGGGCCAGGGATAGTTTGCCGAAGTCACCAGCTCCGAGGGTGTTCTCTGGATTTTTGCATGTCTTTGGCAATTACCACATTTCTGGACGAACCGCCTAGCGTCTTTCCTCAGGGTAGGCCAAAAGTATCCTTGGCGAAGTATCACCGCTGCCAGGGCGTCGGTTCCGATGTGCGAACCACAAGCGCCTTCGTGAACTTCTTGGAGGATTATTTCAATATCCTCTTCGCCAACACACCTCTGTAGCGGATTTGCATATCCCTGCCGATATAGGTCTTCTCCAATCAGAAAGAAACGACCGGAGCGTCTCCGCACTTTTGCTGCTTCATTGGGGTCTTCGGGGAGCGTATTGGTTTCGAGATATGTTCTTATTGGGTCTTTCCAGCTTCTTCCCGAAGTCATTATGCTCAGCACTGTAATGCTCGGCTGGCTTAGCACCTCAGTATATGCTTTTGATTTTGCCAATTCATCTGCCTCAGCGTTATGTCTGTGAGGCACGCTCTCGATTCGCACGGTGTCGAATTCTCGAATAAGCTTCGTTACTAATTCATGGTATTTTTCCAGTGTTGGATCCTTCGCCCCGTAGTCCCCTGCTGTTTGCCGAACTACTAGCTGGGAATCGCTATGGGCTTTCAAGTTTCTGACACCAATTTTTCTGGCCAGGCGCAAGCCCGCTATGAGAGCTTCATATTCAGCCATATTGTTGGTGACATTGAAGCTGAACTTAATGGCCTTCATTACTTCCAGGCCTTCGGGGCCTTTAATGATCACCCCTGCTCCTTGGTGCTCGGCGCCCGAGGCACCATCAACGTACAAGGCCCATTCTGGCTCATTTCGTCGGGACTTGGGTGGCTGTCCTCGGTAATGGGGACCTCGGCAATGAAATCTGCCAAGGCTTGAGCTTTTATGGCTTTCCGAGGTTCATAAGTGATGTCGTGTTCGCCAAGCTCTATACACCATTTGGAGAGCCTTCCCGAATGGTCAACCTTCTTCATGACGTCCCGCAGGGGTAAACTACTTCGGACGATGATGGGGTGAGCCTGAAAATATGGTCGATCCTGAAAATAGCCTTCTTCCTGCCAGGACCAAGGCATATATAGCTTTCTGTAACAAAGGATATCTGATTTCGGCGCCATGCAGGGACTTGCTCACATAGTAGACTGGCCACTGCTTCGCCCCTTCCTCTTTCACAAGGACTGAGCTTACTGCTTTTTCTGTGACGGCGAGGTACAACACAAGAGGTTCTCTTTCGCGGGGCTGTCGCAAAGTGGGCAGGCGAGCCAAGTAGATTTTGAGTTCTTCCCAAGCTTTTTGGCAGTCCTCATTCCAAGGACGATCATTACTCTCGAGGTCGTCCTTCCTTTTTGCTGCCTTAGTGAGGACTTTGAAGAATGCTCGACACCGGTCTCCATATCTGGAAATAAATCTGCTAAGGGAGGTTATTCTTCCAGCAAGTCTCTGCACATCTTTTATTGTGGCAGGAGTTCGGAATTCCAACAGAGCCTTAATTTTTTCTGGGTTAGCATCAATGCCTCTTTCTGATACCATGTACCCAAGGAACTTTCCCGAAGTTACCCCGAAGGTGCACTTCTCGGGGTTAAGGCGAATTCCGAAGGTCCTGAGCTGGTGAAAAGTCTCCCTTAGGTCTGTGACATGGTCAACAGGCAGCTTGCTTTTAACTATCATGTCATCTACGTAGACTTCCATGTTCCTCCCTATTTGGTCATTAAAGACCTTGCTCATCAACCTCTGGTAGGTGGCTCCTGCGTTTTTGAGCCCGAAAGGCATCCTGGTGTAACAGTATGTCCCCCCCTCGGTGATGAAGGCTGTTTTTTCTTCGTCTTAGGGGTCCATCTTTATTTGATGGTAGCCGCTGAAGGCGTCTAGGAAACTTAGGAGCCCGTATTCGGCAGTTGAATCTACCAGTTGATCTATTGGCGGGAGAGGATATGAATCTTTTGGGCAAGCATTGTTCAGGTTTCTGAAGTCGATGCACATCCGAAGTTTGTTGCTTCCTTCTTTTGTGGCGATCACCACATTGCTTAGCCATTCGGGGTACTTGACCTCCCTGATTACATCTGCCTCCAATAAACGTTGGACTTCGGTTTTGACGAAGTCATTTTTATGGGCTGAGATGCCTCGTTTCTTTTGCCGGACAGGCTTTGCTTCCGGACTTACTTTGAGGCTATGTTGTATTACGCGCGGATTTACCCCCGGCCTGTCTTTCGGCGAGTAGGCGAACAGGTCTTTATTCATTACCAGAAAGGATACAAGTTTTTTCTTATCTCCTTCGGACAAGTTTTTTCCTATTTGGGTACTTCGTCCTGGGATAAGTTCCACTTCTTCCATTTCCACCTTGCCAGAAACTTCTTTCTCGCCATTTTTTGACTTTGAAGCCCCTTCTTCTACAGCTTGTGTGAAATTGTTTGCTGGGGCTTTTCGGGCTTTGACGAACACCTTTCTTACTTCGCCCTGATCTATGAAGATTTCTGCGTCTCCTTCCTTGGTGGCGAAAGTGACAGTCAAATGTCTCACGTCAGGGCGAATGTGCAGATTTCCCTGCGTCTGCCTTCCAAGGATGGCGTTGTATGATGAGGGGACATCCATGACGATGAACCTCGCCATCGTCGAGGCAAACAACTCAGCTGCTCCTTTGACCGAAGTCCCTCTCATCATTAATGGAAGGTCGATCCACCCGAGGACGGGTAACTCGGAAGGTCCTACCCCGAAGGTCGGTGAAGTGACAGGCCTGAGATCATTGATGGATATGCCTAAGCTCGGCAGCAGTTGTGAAAATAGGACGTCAGCGTTTGATCCGTCATCAAGCAATACCCTTTTGACATCCCAGTTTCCAATTCTTGCCATGATCAGCATCCCAGTTTCCAATTCTTGCCATGATCAGGAGTGGGTCGTCGTGAGGGAAGACGACTGTGGAACCATCTTATCGGGATACCTTCTTCGCTGGACTTTGATAGTCCATGACAGCTATTTCCCTGGCCTTCCTTTTTCTTTCCGAGGATGGGAGCCCCGTCGTGATTGTTTGTATGACTCCCGCAGAGGGTGGAGGGCGCCTCTTCGGACTTCGGTTTCTCCGCCTGTCGGAGTCGTAGTCCTCATCTTCTACCTTTCCTTCCTCCTCTTTCCTCCCCTTCGGGGAAGGCAGCCGTAGGTACCGCCGAAGTTGGCCTTGTTTTATCAGCGATTCAATATACTTCTTCAGCTGGAAGCAATCCTCAGTGTCGTGGCCATGATCGCGATGAAATTGGCAGAACTTCTTCATGTTTTTTCTATTTTCAGCGGTCATGGCCCTTGGCCTCTGAACTTGTGTTCCCTGCCTCTCCAGAGTCATGAGGATGTTGGTCCTCGTGGTGTTCAGCGCTGTGAAGTTCGGGGGTTTCCTTCCTCGCATTCTCCGGGGTCGGGGTGGCTGGTCGGTCGGATAGCGTGCCTGCTGGCTGGACCCCTCGCCACGGGTGTGCTCGGGCCTGGGTCCGCCCATTCTTAGTTCTTCGGCCGTCATGTGCTGTTCGGCCCGTCGGTAGAATTCGCCCAGTGTGTCTGGAGGGTCCTTGGAGAATTCGTAGAAGAGTTGGGAATCCCTCCGAAGGCCCCTTGTCATGGCGAGGATGCGTATTTCGGGCCGAAAGTCTGGAACACTTAAAGCCTCTCTGTTGAACCTCTCGACATAGTCGCGTATAGTTTCTCCGCTTCTTTGCGCTATGTCGAACATTTGAACGGGCATCTTCGCCGTCGGGCGACTCCCGATGAACTGTTGGGTGAAGGCTGTTGACAACTCCTGGAACTCTCCGATGATTCCTGGAGCCAAGGAGTTGTACCACGCGGTTGCTGGCCCCGAGAGGGTGACCTCGAAGCACTTGCACAAGGTGGCGTCGTCCGCACCGTGCATCATCATGCTGCGTCTGTACTTCGTCAGGTGGGCCTGTGGGTCGGTCCGACCATCGTACGTCTCTAGCCGAGGTACCCTGAAGTCACCTGGCATAGCTGCCTCGACCACAGCTCGGGTGAAAGGAGACTGATCCCCACAAAAAGACTCAGACAGTCTGGCCCAAACTGGCTTGCGAGCCACCTGCCTCTCGACTTGGTCCAGCCTTGCCAATATTTTCTCCATGAGGGCGGCGGCGCTAGGTTCTTCCTCAGGTGGAGGAGATTGACGGCGCCTCTTCGGAGAATGGCTTCGTCGTCGGGGAGAGGGTGACCTCGTCTCGGGCAAAGGGCTCATTCGGCGTGGAATTTTGGGTTGGTTGGGCCCCGTTTGCCCTGGAAGGCGTGCCCCGAGGGGCATATTTTCTGTTGAAGACTCCTCACGTGGGTCTTCACTCCCCGAACTGCGGCGGACTGCTTTGGGGCTCTTTTCCCGAGGGCGTACCGGTGAAGGAGACCTTTGGGTTTGAGCTTGTTGTGGCCATCTTCTGTCTATCTGTTGTGTCATCTCAGCCACAACAGAGCGTTGGAAGTCACGGAGGAAGCTCATGGTTATGACCAGAGGACGTTCTTCCTCGGGCGTGGAAGTCCCTGGAAGAGTTTGCTCAGCAGCCGGTTGGACTTCAGGCGCGGACGGGGACTTCGGGAGTCCTTTGTCCTTAGAACGCCGAGTCTCAACGACGGCAACCTGAGGGTGGGTTCCCACAGACGGCGCCAAATGATGTCCGGAGACGTCTTCGCTGGAGGACATGGTGGTTTCTGGAGGGACTTCCTGAGGAGGAGAACGCCCGGAGTGGAGGTTTCCCAGGGAGTGGTACCTGAAAAGCCCAAAAGGAAAGGTTAGGAGGTCCCCGGGATGTTTTTCCGGGGAGGAGCCTCCGACGCCCAAGTCAGTTTTCTGAGAGGTGAAGGAAAAATAGCACTCAGGGGTTTAGTGGCCTTGCCTGTTCGTATCCTCTCAACTGACTGACCAACCCTTTGCAAGGGGCTGCTCTTTGGTATTTATAGAAGTGTCTGGCCCGTTCAGATCGTGACACGTGTTCGGTCAGATCTGCTGTGTACCTTTGGACACAGGGGACAAGTAGCTGTTTGTAGGCTCCCTCGAGCCTTGGTCCGAGACAGGTTGTGACAAGGCCTGGGCGGCGTCGGCGTGTCAGAGCGTCGTTTGAGGTGACATGGTGCGTCTGTGGGCGATGTGTCAGAGGCTCCTTAAATGCTCCTACCGTACTCCCGATGTCCTTTGGGCGTGGTCGTTCTTTGGGATGAACACCCTTCTTCGGGAGTTATGCTTGCAGTTCGGGGTACTGCCTAGCTCGCAGGTTTCACCTTCGGGCAATTCTCTCCTGCTTGCGGTAGCTGGTTCTTCTATCCCGAAGGCGATCTGTTTAATCCCCCGAGGGGGCTGTCTGCACCTTTGGGGCTCTCTGTGGCACTAGGCTAAATCCCGAGCTCGTAGTACTGGGATTCGCCAAGTCCGAGGTCAGTACCAGTGTCTTCCTCGGATGGTGCCAGGCTTCCCGAGCATACTTTTGATAGGACATGCGTTCTAGGAGAGGCGATAGTCCTTCGGCTATCACTTAGTAATAAGACTCTAAACTAGTAACGCGTTCTTAAGGAGCTCGGTTTGGACTAAAAACCCAATTAGTAACGTAAGGGGAATAATAAGGGGCTAGTCGATTAGGGAGAGTACTCCACAATCCAAGATAACTATATGCCCATTAAAACAAAGTAAGAGTAATGTGATAGATTTTTAGGAAGATTTATATTTAGGCATGACATATCTTGATTGTTGATTATTTTCTATTATTCTATGATAATATTATATTATTTTATGATAATTTTTAACTTTCCATATATAGAAATAGAAATAAATAAACTAAAAATGACATTTATTATGTTAATTATGCTAAAGAAAAGGATCTTAAATAAATGGTGATAGTTGAAAGGGTCGTATGGGCCTAGCCTAAAGATGTGGTGAACTCTAGAAGAGAATCCTCATACAAAGATCACATCAGAGCCCCTAGATGTTTTCCCAGGGAAAGTTCTCTAATGATCAAGTTAGGATTTCAGTTAGTAGAGAGGCGCAAAAGGGTGAAGTGTCAAAATGTCATACCTCAAGATTGGCAGTTGAAAGTATTTATATAGCCAAGAGAGATTCAAGTAAATAGCTCATGGTTAAGAATCCTTTAGCTAATCCAGTAATTTCGAGATCTCATTTTCTTCTGAGATGGGAATTCCTTTACTAGGTCATTGGGCTTTCTATTATGGATCCATCATATAGGGATTTATTTGTTTTGGGCCCCGTATTGGGTTTATTTCCGACCAATAAGTCCCCTTCCTTATAGGAAAATGTAGGCTAAGGTCCTGCATTTTCTTTAGAGCTCATCATTTTGAATGATGGCCCGTGTTTGTCTAAGAAAGGTACAATCCCTCTCTTTTTACATTAAGCTGTGCCTTATTTGTCATTGTTTTGTCAGGATGGGTGCAACACCTCTTTGGGCTACTTCTTAAGGAGGTTGCAAAAACATCTTCATTTGTATCTCCAGCTCATTTCATCTAGTGTTGTAGGTGGTAGGCTCAATGGTCGAGGAAGGAGATGAGGCGACATCTAATTAATGCAGCTTAGAGAAATGACTATGCGTGACCATTTTTTACGGCTGTTCATGGCCATGTGGTTTCTTCTTATAGGGTGAAAAGTCCATAATGATTATAGTGACGGTTTCTAGGAAGTAACCTAAAGGCTATGAGTTTCCTATATACATGGTAAGGTTTTTTCACTCTTCTTTTTTACCGATTCAGTGCCTCTTGCTTTGTTAGTGTTTTTCTTGCTCTTACTTGCCACTGTTTCTTGTGCTCGCTACCAAATCTTTTTCCAAGTCTTTGAAGTTATTTTCTCTTTTTGTCAAGCTTCCTACAATCAAGTAATTAGTCTTTTCTTTATAGTTTGTAATAGTAATTATTACAATACTCAATTGGGATTTTCTGCTATTTTGGATTTTTTGGCTGCTATTGACCATTTTTCTGCCACCCTTCATACGTTAGCGATAGCCCTGATGTATTGTGCAATGGCTTTTCCAAATGGCATCTCCAAGATTGTCATCTAAGGCTATCATCGATAAGGCCGATTCCTCAAAAGTCCCATTTTTTCCTAACCTGAAGGTGTTGAAAGGAGTCATGATGGAGCTCGACAAGGGAGCCTTAAATACGAATCTGCTACGGTATTATTAGCCTAATGGCATTGTGGCTACCCTTTCTTAAGATCAGGCCTTAAAGGCGGGGATAAGATGACTAATATTCTCACAGTTTACATCGATTAGGTGCAAGTTGGGCTCTATTTCCCTCTCACCTATTGGTGGAGCAATTTTGTGAGCACTATTAGTTGCTGCCTTCACAACTGACCCCAAATTCTTTCACGCATATACATGGGTTCATTCTTTGCAGCAAGATGATGATAGTGAGCCCTCTACTAGAAGTTTTTCTCCAATTCTACATGCTGGACTTAAAAAAATATTCTAGTTTCTTCCACATTGGCCCCATCAACAGACAAAGGAATAAGTCATTTGCCTTCATTTCCTGCAAGGATTCGTGGGTAGGCTGAAAAGGCCACTTTTTCTTCACTCAAAGAGAGGCAATGTTGGGAATTCCCTTATGAATTTGCTAGTACTCCATAAAAGGCCTTGGTTCAGCAACTACCAGTATATGAGAGCTCAGAAGGCCACTGTTTATATTTTAGGTTGGTCACTTGGTTGGATTCAATGCTAGGGAATAACAATTTTTTGGAGTTGTTCACCATCCACTACCTAAATATTGATAAAATAACTCTACGATGGACGGGAATCAGTAAGGCCCATCAAAGTTATCCTAATGTGAGGAATTCCACCAATTGAGAGGAAGGTTAGAAGGGTAGACTGGTGGAGGCTTTTGGGATCACTTTTGGGGCCCAATGAGGCCTTTGGATACCAAGAGTTGTACTCTATGCAGGCCTCTTATTTTCCTAATTTTTCATGCCTTTGACTGGCCCTAACCTTTTGTTTCATCTTGTTAGGATGAGCAGCTCTGCTAAGAAGTATATGAAGAAGTGCAAAAGTGTCCCTAATGCTCTAGCTGATGCTCAAATTATTCTCATCCTGTCGGCAGAAGCAGCCTACACCATGGGAGTAGTCGAGAAATCTTCAGGGGCTCTTTCCTTCAAGTTAAGCCCTTCAGGTGTTGGATTTTTCTGAGTCAACTCCAAAGGCTCAATTGGTCTACAAAAGGTCACACCTTATGGCCCCAATGGTGGTCGATGCCTCTTAAGGCAGTGGTGACAGTAAGGCTTTTATAGACAACTTTTCCTTCAGCAACATTGGTTCTATTAACTTGATGTTGTTTTGTGTTGATTATGGGTCTTTTCGTTCAGGTCATCTGTAAAAGCACCCAAAAACCCATGGCCCTACCTCTGTTGTGGGCCTAAAGGCACTAATGGGGTCTTAAAGGGAGACTAGAGGGCATCGTAGAAGGAACAAGTAGTCAGCCCTTCTTTTCCTCCACCTCCCCCAAAAATTCTAATGAGAATGATCCCCAAGAAAAACATTGGCATCTACTGAACGGGGTCTCCTTGAGCTGCCAGTTGATGAGCACCTTTAGCCTCGTAACCTAGTCCTTGAATGTGGTCAAGTGCATAAGCATAACTTGGTGTTGAAAGAGATTGCGCCTGACCACATCTTCAACCCCCAATGGGCAATGGGTTTTGGCGAGTTGATCTTTGAGAATCGAACAAACATTACTCATCGTATCCTTGAAGGGTTAAAGACTCCCTGGATTGTCACTTTCTGGCCCACCCCTATAAGGTGGATAGCCATCATCTGATGAGCATAGGCTATAGCCTACTCTAGGCACATTCTTTAGTAACTTTATTGTTTCGGTCTTTGCTTAGTTTTAATGTGCTTGGACTAACAGGAGGCTATCATTAGCTATAGTCTTAGGAAATGATATGTAGCCTGTGAGAAGGCAATGTAGTCCCTCAATTCACAAGTTGATGTCCTACAAAATGCTAGGGACTTCTTAAGGAAAAAGTTGGAGAGTGAACGCACTACTCATAGCAAAAGGCCTCAAGTTGATGAAGGAGGTAAAAGAGTAGGAGGAGGGGCTCATTAAGGAGCTTGAGAATGAGGTGGAGAAGCTAGCAAATGCTATTAAGTCATCTAAGGAAATAGAAGAGAATGCCTCTAAGGAGGCCAATCACCAAGCGTCTTTGTTGAAGGATGTAGAGAGCAAGATTG
>SMDT01002145.1:0-50975 GCA_005392925.1 Aquilaria sinensis
TTGGAATTCAAGGATTACTTCTTGTGTATGTGAGATGATGGAAGATAGTGGAGAATCAAAGGAGTTGATATGCTTCCAACCATTTGAGAGAGTGGACAATGTGAAAATTTATTGTTTTTTCATTCACCAAATTTTTTAACGTTTCTACAGGAATAGGGATTAAACTCTTCTTTTTTGTCCCATTCCCTATTTTAGAGAATGATACGGGGAAGCTGTTGGAGTGTAAAAAGTCCAAACATTCTATAAAATAAAGAAAATTTTCAAAATGGGGAAACTATTGGTGATGCTCTAACAAGCAACTGAAAAACCTAAGTTTCTAGCTTTCTTGTGCATACTTGGTATTCCTGGAAGAGATAGGCTATGTCCACGAATGGTAGTGGGATCCAAACAGCAAAACCGTTCAAGTGTCTGATGAGTGGTGGGCCTACCAATCACATGTATGCATATGTCCTATATTACCACCCTTATTTTAGTGTATCATTCTTTCTTTATGTAATGATCATGTAAAAACACAGGGAAGGTGAAACCTGCTTCAATTAAGGAACAAGAAGGTACCCAACATGGAAATTATGCTTACGTTTTTTGGAGAAGGGAGTTATAACCTTTATTGCTGGACTTGTGCAATTCAAAATCCTAGACATGATGTTGGATGATGATATTTTAGATACATATTTTCTCCTTTTATTGCGTGACTTTCCAACATTAAAAGAAATATGCTTGTTAGAGTTTACATGATGTTTTTATTTGCCAAGAAATTTTGTGTGCATGCTTGGTGCAAGAAACCGCATCCAAATAATTAAATATTGTGTTTTTGGTTTGCGTGGCTCTCTCTAACTAATTTCCGCCTTATGTTGCATAAAAGATACTACTTTCATAGAAAATCATAGGCCTATCAAACACAATTAACCTATGGTCCATAAGATATACAAACCATATGGAAAATCACAAGCTCTAAGATGTTATTATAAAGCAATTCCATGTAAAGGTATGGGTAAACTTGGCCTAGTAGCATACCCTAACTAACACTACAATGGCCTATAGCATAACCCTGACACTAAAAAACTGCGATACTTGACTTGTTATTCCACAAAGTATTCAGACCATCGACTATTTCTCATCGGGTTGCCCTTGGTCATCCAATACCATTGCAAATGGGTGGTTTGGAAGTTGAGCACCCTTGTCGGTATAATTGTCACTCGATCAAGGTAAATCTAGCTACTCTCATCTTGAGAAGTTTCTCTAAGCATTTATCTGTCCCTACGTATCATAGGATGGGCCACCTCCATTTATCCTTTAGATCATCCTTGGGCTTTAGAATGTTAATGGAAGGGATCTCTAAGGTTTTCTCAAGTGCTTAGCTATGTTAGGATAGAGCATCTACTTATACATTCTATGCTTGGAGCACCGTACAAACCTTGACAACATTTAAAATTTTAGATTAGTCCTTTCACAATAACTACATGATTATAGAGTGCTGGATCCTTGGTGCCATATTGGTTATTGGTTTGTTGGATTACAATATGGGAGTCACACTACATACAACCAGGTCTTTGACCTTTGCCTGCTATACCGTGAAGACTCCAACAATTAGGGCCTCATACTCAGCCATATAGTTAGCAATAGGGAAATCAAACTTGATCTTCCTTACTGCCTTGATTCTTATAGCTCTCTTAAGGACTATTCCTGCTCCCTAGTAAAAATGCCCAATAGCCAAACAACTGCCATTCAAGCTCAAGTCTAGGGGTTGGTTCACCTTGACCAAGTCTTGATACATCTCAATGATGAAATCCTCTAATGTTTGCACCTTGATGGTCATTTAGGGCTCATAATGGATGTCAAACTTGCTCAATTTCATGCACCACCTTGCCAGTCATTTTGAGTGATTTCATGAAGAGCCAAGCCAATCCTCACTCTAATGATATGCATTTGGAAATAGGGCCTTAGTCTTCTATTTACCATGACTAGCACTATGACCACCTTCTAGATGACTAAGTATATAGATTCTGCCCACTAAATGATCCATTTTATGTAAGACGGGCCATTGCTAGCTTGCTTCTTCCCATGCTACCACTATACTGACTACCTCAAGGGATACTACGAGGTACAATAATAAGATTTCCCCAAGCTATGGCTACCTTGGAGTAGGTAGTTCTTACAAGTAATCTTTGACCTCTTGAAGAGACTTCCAACACTAATCATCCCACTTAAAGGTCTCTCACTAATGAAAACAATAAAGAAGGGCCTAGACTTGTCTCCAATTATGGAAACAAATATTTCGAGAGGAGTTAATCACCTTGATAACCTTTGGATGTTCTCTAGGCTAGGTATGTCTAGAATTGCCCCTGGATTGTCAAGCTTCATGTCAATCGCTCATTTTGGGCCCATTTACCCTAAGATTTTCTATGCCCACTCCAAAGAAGCATTTGGAGGGATTAAGGCATATATTTTACTGCCGAATGCATTGGAAAGTCTTTTGGAGGTTATCTATATGCCACTCGAAGGCTCTATTCTTTATGATCATGTCATAGGCCTTGATCTCTATATTCATCCCTAGCTAACCCTAAGAAATCTTGTACATAAGCCACTGATATGTGGCCCCTACTTTCTTTAACCTAAAGGGCATCCTCCAATAGAAGACCATTTCCCCAGGTGAGAGCATTCTTTTCTTCAACCACAAGGGCATGGTATAATGATAAGTGCCAAGGCACCAATGAAGCAATGATTCATCCATGATTACCAGCTGGATGGAATATGAATGCAGGTCAATAGGGGAAGCTAAGTTTAGTTTAATCAACACACATCTAAAACCATTCTCTGTTCGGAAAGACAACATGCTTAACTATACTATGTTGCTTCTTGAAAATCCATACTTTCAAAAGCCTTAGGGCCTCTACAATGAACATTTGACATTTGGTGCCCACACCCTATTTCCTTCATAACTTCTATTTTAGCCCCAAGTGTATCATGATATAGCATTCTATTCTCATATCATTTGGGGACAGACATTCCTCACCTCATATCCTGCTATCCGAGCCGTGATTAGTGGCCGATACACATGTAGGATCTAGACTTAGGGGCCATCGAAACGAACAAAAGACACAAGCTAATTTTTTATTGAAAAAGTAAAACAAGGACGCAAGGTAATAAATGGGGAACGATATAGAAATTAGAGATTTTCAAAGGCCGTAATGTTCATAACTAGAAGAACTTTGTAAAGAGAAAATTCTAATTTGGTCCTAAACTATCCCCAGCCTTTTTAGTCTTTAACATTTCTGAACTTTTTTTTCTCTATTTTTACAAAAAAGACTAAGCTTGATTCAAAAGAAATTAAGGATTTGTCAACTTCAAAATATTTTGATTCATTTATTTCTCTAATTTAAATGTAGTCATTATGTAATTCTGGAATAAACTACAAAATCAAATTATATTGATCATTTCACCATTTTCATATCAGGAATGGCAAATGGGTCATTTTCATTATAGCAATTTGGTTTCTATAAGGTCTAAGTCAATACAAATTAGCCAAATTTTTTACTTGAACTGGCATCAAATTTGTTATTTATCTTCTAGTTTAGTTTTAATTATTTTGTATATATTTTTGTTGTTTAAAGTTTAAGCCTTCTAGGTTTGGGACAATTTCAAATTTTAATCATGAATCGGGTCCATTGAGTTTGCGTAACCTTGAGTTTGTGATGGGGGTTTTTATTTACTTGCTTCAGTTTTGCTTTAGAATGAGTGGAATTCTACGAGTTAAGGTTTTTTTACCAATAAAATCAACTTAGGTGAAAGCGGCTTTTAGATTTAGACAAGTTGAGTCAGACTTTTAAGTAGACCTTTCTCTCGATGAATGGGTAAGTCTTAGTGTTTTCTTTATTATATCTATATGGTATTGTTATGGGCTATATTACAACAACGTTATTATAATATTATTAACTTAAATTTCAATCACTATTAAATCGTTTTTAGTTTGAAATTTATATTAGGACCAGTTATTTTACTTCAAAAAAGATTTATCATAGTGAATGACATTATTATCAACTATTTTGTTCAAACTAATTATTGTATTATTTTTTATTTTTGAATTTTATTTCGTGTGACAATGTTAAGTATTTAAGTTAGTTTCAAATAACAGGAAACTAATGGTGTAATTTATATATAACATGTACCATATCCTTAGCCTTCTGATTGCTCACACACGCTACACTGATGTGCAACATAGGGGCTTTCCAAGTTTGACAGTCGGGACAAAAAGATAGTTTTTACATTCCTACAAATTCATAATTCATGCAAATAATTAACAAAAGATTTTGAGTATAAAAAATAAGGCTGCAAATGAATTGAACCAACTCAAATAAGAGATATTCGTGTTTGTTCGTTTAAGCTTTTAATGAACATGAACACGAACACGAACATGACTTATTCGTGTTCGTTCATCCGTTAAGCATGAAATGGTTGTCCATGTTTGTTCATGTTTGGTCATGAACAGCAATAAAAGAACCAAACAAATGAACTCGTTTGTGAACAACAATACATGAACACGAACGTGTTCACGAATAATGTATAGAATATGCTTGTGTAAACTAATATAAATAAATGAAAATTTTCATGTTCATTTATTTATTAAATAAATGAATATAAATGAACTTTCCTTGAATAGTTTACCAAACATTCTCTTCGTTTACGGCCTTATAAAATTACTACTTTATTTTCATTTCAAGGACTGCCTTGTAACAAAGTAAATAATTTAGAGACCATCAGTGCGCGTATTACTTTGTCTTTTTCTTTAAGGACGCCTAGTACAAGGGAGTATAATTTTGTGCCGTAATTGGTTGAGGAACTAATGGCAGTGAGATCGAGCATGATGAATACGAAGGTGAGCAAGCAGAGGAAGAAGAAATTCCTGGAGACGAAGGATGAATTTGGTTTCTCCGATCTTCCGGATGAAATACTGATCGACATTCTTGAAAGACTCAATTCCTTGGCATGGATCCGAGTCGCTTCGGTGTGCAAGGGTTGGCACCTTCTGCTCCGTAGGCTTCTTCCCCTCGTCACAAAAACAAAACAATTCCCATATTTTTTGACCTTTAGTCCCACAAACAACCGCATCCTTCTCCACAACCCGTGTTTCGCAAGCCAGCAGAAGCCTTGCGTCCCAATCAAATGCTACTTGGAATTACCGGCCTATGCCATCACTCAAGGCGGAGCGTCACCGCTTGGTCTAGCCGTAAAGTTCGGTTGGTTTGCTTTCTACGTTGAGGGTTCTGCAAAGCTTTGTGCTAATATTATCTTGTATTCCCCCTTCACTGGAAAATATATCTATATGCCGCCCCTTTTTCCTTATGATGAACCTTCCGAGTTCACCATGACCCACCCTCCAACTTGTTCAGATTGTGTTTTCTTAGTTTTCCCAGGGTCGCACTTGGATCAACACCTGCCGCCTTGGTGACATGGCCTGGAACAAGCATGATGCCGGAGAGAACATCGACTCGACAATTTTTACTACAACATTTATAAGAGGAAGATTCATCTGCATGGTGGGGGAGGAAAAGCTAGTGGCCTTCAATTTGGCTAATGACTCATGGCAATTGTTGGCTGATTATGTGCCACCAGTTGACTGTGATGATAACCTACCTGATATATATCACTTCACTAGCTCCAAGGATGATGCCTTGTTGGTGTGCTACAGGGACACGGCTGACCCATTAAGGGTTGAGTGTTTCAGTGTGTGGAAGTGTGAGTGGGCAGAGAGGGGATGGAGGAAGATGAAGAGCTTGGGTGGACAGTTGATATTCCTTGGATCTATGGGCAGTGCAGCAGTTGTTGCTACGGCGGGGGAGCTAAAAGATTTCGCAAATAGGATTTATTTTCATACACGGCATAGGGGATATTTCTCATTGTAGGATGGGAAGTTTCATCATGATCCTCCTTTCGATGAGAGCGAGGAACCTTTTTGTCTCGAATATGGGTTTTATATTGTTCCTCCACTATTGCAAGTGTGAAGCTAGTGGCAAGGGGTAGATGATTTCTCACACCAATATCAATTTATATACTGATATTCTAAGATTTTTCCTTAATTTAGTGTGTGTTTGTGTTTTTTCTCAAAGAATATAAACATATGCCTTTTGCTGTTCAACCTACCAAACACTTTGGCACAATGAAAGGCTTGAGACAAGGTGAAAAGATTTAGTTTTTGAGGGTTTACATCAAAAGAACACTTTAAGATCAGAGCCACAAATTCATTTTTCACCTTCTGGATATTTCTGGATCAGCTCTACCTCTTTAATTTGCCTAATAGCTTTTAAGCAAACAAATAACAAATGTATCAAGATCATGTCTTGAAGTACATAAATTTTCTATTCATAAGCGAATTTGATGAAATAGAACGCCACTTATCACCAGCCAAGCTAGCCTTGCCTCAAACGAACGAACTAATTTTGTCATGGATAAAAACCAAATTTCTCGCATATATAGGAGGAGTAGGATATGGTAGATCTTATGTGATTCCTTGAGATATATTGAAGCTTCAACAACATGACATGCCATTCCCTTGTAAGCATTAGATATAACAAAGCAATCTAGAAGCAAATTTACACACTAACTGATTGCCATAGTTCATTAGAATCTCTTGTTTTGTTTAATAATTGTGTATTTCTCTGTCAGGTTTCCAGTATAGCCCCTACTTATCACTTTTGTTGTGGCAAGTAAGTCATCTATTGATAGTTACATTGAATATGTCACCATTTTTTGTTTTTTCTGGGTTGAAGGCTTTTGGGGGTCTTCGTTTTCTATATATAAAAGGGCAGCTGTGAACCAAAGACAAGCCGTGTCCACTATTGTCTGAACCTAGACTAGGAATGAATGATCATTTAGCTCAAATGCTGTCTTTTAGACATAAAGATCTTGTGTTGGCTATTGTTGCCGCTTATTGTAGTCTGGGATTCTTTTTGCTCCGAACCTTTTCATATGACAACAAGGTCTAGATCGACAAGATGAAGGCAATGGTGGAATCTGCATATCTGCAATTTTTAAAAATACAGATGCTAAAGTAAAAATTTATAGGGAATGAAAGAAAGTTTCTCAAACATCAACAATTTTGCTTTCTCTTATGAATGCTTAAATTTGTCCTCTAGACTCGACCTCGGGTTTCCTCTTTGTTTTGGTACCATAATGGATTTTTGTGTATCCTCATCATCTAGGCTCACTCCATCTACATGCAATGACTTCCAATTAGTAAGAATGAGACGACGCATCTAGTCGATCAATGTGGGATGATGTGTTGCTCTTGCTCTGATCTAGCCGTTGGCATTGGTGGAGCTAGGAATTTTACCTACGGTGGGCCAACAATGTAAATAAAATATTTATACTATAATATTATAATAAAATATTTTATAATATAAAAAATATGAATAATATTTACAATTTAAATTGTGTAAAACATTCTTTGACATCAAAATCATCAAGAACAGAGTATAGACTAAAATTTCATGCCATATCCTGTTCAATGTACATAACTAAACTATCAGTAAAAAAATCTTCATTCATTTTTTTGCTTAGTTGGGTTTTTACAATTTAAAAAAAAAATGCATGTTCAATAGTAGAAGTAGAAACTAGAACAATCAAGATAAGATGAATTAACCTCAACTAAATTAGATTAAATTAAATTATACCCAATCACAGTCTATAGAAAAACACATAAAAAATAGAAAAGGAACAAGAATTTAGCACAAGTTAGCCCCATGTGTCTGATTCAATTGAAAATTAGATAAAGGATAATAATTTAATCAAATTATACGATCAATCTGAATACACATGATTCAACTAATAATTCTATTTCTCTAGGGACTAAGGCAAGAAGTCATTTCTTAATTTTGTTTTCAACTTGTTAGCAACCGAAAGGTGCTTAGCATAATTCATGAGAAAATTTTAAGAATCAATTTCATACATGAAGAAGCATAACATTAGAAGTGGAGCATGAAAGAGAATCGATACTTAATAAAGAAACCCAGGTGGAAGGTTAAATGAGACACCTGTAAAGATGGATACAGAAAAAATGAGACTCATTTTTATTCTCACTTCTTTTTTACCTAGAATTAATTTTAATAAAATCCAACATTATATAGGTGTAAGAATCTATTGAAAATACAATTTTTGTAATCTTACTAAATTTTTATGAATTTTTCTCATTTTAGGCATTAAAAAGGAAAAATTCATAAAAAATTAACAACATCATGAAAATTTACTTTCAAAAGGATTATTGCATATATATAATATTAGTTTTCAAATGAAATTGGTTTCAGGTAAAAAATATGTAAAAGCAAAAATAAGCCAATTGACTTAAGTTAAAATGAATTGGCTAAAAAGACTAAGAAATAAAGCGGGCTTCAATCAACTATATAAAAATAAATGGGCCAATAAAACTTAAAAAAAAAAAGTGCACAATGGTCCTAATTTTCTATGTGCAAAATTTAGTACTACATAATATATATATATATATATATATATATAATGTCAAAAAGGATCTGTGATGGCCACCCCATTTATTACATTCTTCCACAACTGGTAGAGTCAGTCATCACAGTGCAATGCATGCCTTGCTTTTGGCCAAAACCCAATTGGAGGAGAAATGAAGAGTTGCATTCATGAAGCTAAGTCACTATTTTTTGGTGTCCACACAACCACAACATTGCTCATCCTTTTTCTCGGGTTCTCTGCCATCTTCGTCTTTATTGTCACTTACTCAATCACTTTAACCAACCAAAGACTGCAAGTATTACTTCATCTATATCTTTATAGTCAACGACATACCTGACTCCATGTTTCTTAGTTACATACCCCTCCCAATTCATGCATAGCAAATATGTATATAAACAATCAATAGTATATGTGTGCATTGTATTGTAACAAACCTATGCTCCAAACTTTTACTACTCCACTAATTTCTATTATTTGCAATAAAAAATGCCACTAGCATCACACAAGTGTTGAAGAACCTCATATTTTTTATAATAGGTATTATCAATGCTAAATTTTAAGCGTATAATAGGGATTTCCTACTCAATGGGTTTAAAAGGTATATCGGGCGGATTTATCTATCGCAGATACCTTATACCCGCCATCCACCCATACCCATCAGATAGGTGTACTTTGCTACCTATGCACTCACCATGGCAGATATTTTTACTCATTTACCTGCCCATCATACATGGATATCCATGTTTTACAAATTTCATTTATCCAACTGCCATCCCTAACTCTCACTAGTCCATCTCAATCTCCTTATTGCAAGAAGCAGCTGAGCTCACTGTCACCACTTTTTTTAAAGTTTGGTGATCCCCCAGGCACCCCGTTTGGTCACGCTTAAGCTTTGTATTCCACGCTCCTCCGCAGCTTGTTGCCTACTTTAGCTTGGCCCAAATCTTCACAAATTGACGTTTAACTTGACCTTTGGCCCCTTTTAACTCTTCCTCTTTGTGTTCCCACCTTGCTTAGGCAATCCAGCTTAAGGACCACATTTTTTAACTCTGTTGACATCTAATTTCGTCTGACCATTAAACGTTAAAATTTTTTGAAAAAAAAAATTAATTAAAAAAATATATTTTTTTATTAGTTTAGGGGGGCATTTTTGTTTTTATAGTGTTAGTTAAAAAATATATATATATATATATGTTTGTGTGTGTATTAAGAAAAATTTATTATTAATTAAAAAAAAAAGGGAAGAAATTTAGTTTAAAAAGAAACCTTCTCCCCTCAGCCCAGACACAGAGGACGGCCCCCTGAGCAGAATTCATTTCTCTCTCTCTCGGATTCTCTCGTCTCTCTCACGCCTGAACCAAAAAAAAAAAAAAAAAAAACTCTCTCTCTCTTCTATCTTTCTGTCTCTCCCTCATCTCACGAACTCAGCTCTCCGTCTCAAATTTCCCTCTCTCCAAAACTCATACACAGACATCCCCCCCACCGACGGCTCTTCCTCAGCGCCCGACTACCCTCTCTCTCTCTCGGCTGGCAACTCTCCCTTCTGGCTTTCGCCTTCACCATTGCACTTCTCTCCCTCTCTCTCAGACCCCCCCCCCCTTCGCATCTCTCTCGCTTCTGCAGCAGATTTTCTTCAGCTCCAGATCTCTCTCACGCTCCTCTCTCCTCTCTCCCTACTCACTCCAGCTCTCCAATCCCGTGTCTGGTCCGCTCTCCTTTTTCTCGCTTTCCATTTCTTGCTCCTGGACTATTCCTCCTCGACTCTCTCATCACCGAAAAAAACCAATTATACCTTTCCCTATTGCCTCTTCTCTTTTTTATCTATAACCATGGACCCAAAAGACCAGACCTTGATGATGTTCCTTGTTCTGCTCACGGCTGGCTTTGCAAGTTCAGACATAGCACAGGACAAAGCAGAGTGTTCCAATCAATTGATTGGTCTTGCCGGTTGCCTTCCTTATGTTGGTGGCATTGCCAAAGCTCCCACACTTGATTGTTGTTCTGGCCTCAAACAGGTGCTTGAGAATAGCACAAAGTGCCTCTGTATTCTGATTCAAGACAAAGATGATCCTAGACTTGGGCTCAAGATCAACGCCACACTTGCTGCCACGCTTCCTAGCTCCTGTCGCGCTCCGGTTAACATTTCTAACTGCATCTCGCTTCTGCACTTGGCACCCAACTCAACTGAAGCTAAGATGTTTGTAGGATATGAGAAACTCACGGAGGGAATAGACGCAGGAAAAACACCCCCTGCTGCTAGTGCTAATCGCCAACCCGATATGGGGAACGTCACCGGAGGAATTGGAAGGAGTAAGAAGACCAAAGCGATGAAAATCGACGGCGAGACCATCAAGCTTAAGACCCCAATCCGGGCCTGGGACGTGGTCAAGGATTATCCTGGCCATGTCTTATTGGATTCGGAGACGATTAAGCAACTCGGAGTCAGAGCCAAGCCGCTGGAGCCCCAGCAGGAGCTGAAACCTAAAAAAGTCCACTGTCTTGTGGACCTGCCAAAATTTCCAGATGAAGCAAAAATGGCTCCGGGAAGGACGCGATCGGCTGTTCACTTGAGCGCCAAGGATCGGCTGAAGCTGCTGATGCTTTCGCGGAGGTCGGCATCGGACCTTTCGGTGGTCAGGCCATCCTCGAGCCAGGGTGGGGTCGGGTCAGGTGGTGTCGCAATTCGAGTGAAGATGAGGCTGCCAAGGGCCCAGGTGGGTAAGCTTATGGACGAGGGCAAGGATTGCGCCGAGGTCGCGGAGAAGATAGTTGATCTTTATATGGAAAACGGCGGCGTTTTGCCTGGTCATCTTCACCGTGAAAGCACCAGAGGAGTTTTGAACCAACATGTGCCGGCGTACGCCGTTGCCCCCTTACCGTTGTCATCTCCCGTCGCATTGCCGTCGCCGGAAAAAGAAAAAAAAAGGTCAAAAAAAAAAAAAGAAAGGGCCGCCAGAATTGAAAATTCTTCTCTTTAGGTATAGCTCTTATTTTAGCCCCTATAATTTTTTATTTCATTCTCCTAAGTAACTAACTTTATTTTTTTTACAGAGAAGCCATTAACAGCTAACTTTTGGTGTTTTTTTTTATTTTTATTTTTCTTGTTATTTATTTTTCATGGAAGGTTATACCTCCTACTTTTTTTAAAGTGGATGGCTAAAAGCCTCACTTTCTTTATTTATTTACTTTTCTGCCTTCATTTATTTTTTGCACTTTTATTTTTTTAAGTGGATGGTTAAACGCTCCACTTTTTTTTATTTATTTACTTTTATGCAATTATTTACTTTACGCACTTTTATTTAATTTTTTTTATGGAAGGTTATACCTCCTACTTTTTTAAGTGGATGGCTAAATGCCCCAATTTTTCTTTATTTATTTACTTTTATGCAATTATTTATTTCATGCACTTTTATTTAATTATTTTTATGGAAGGTTATACCTCCTATTTTTAAGTGGAGGGCTAAATGCCCCACTTTTCTTTATTTATTTACTTTTATGCAATTATTTACTCTACGCATTTTTATTTATTTATTTTTTTATGGAAGGTTATACCTCCTACTTTTTTTATGTGGATGGCTAAACGCCCCACTTTTCTTTATTTATTTACTTTTCTGCATTTATTTTACACTTTTATAATTATTTTTTTATGGAAGGTTATACCTCCTATTTTTTATGTGGACGGCTAAACGCCCCACTTAATTTATTTTTTTTTATTTATTTACTTTATTTTCTTTATTTTTTATTTATTATTTTTTATTTTTATTTAATGGACTTTTATTTCATCATACTTATTTATTTATTTATTTTTCTGCACTTTATTTATTTCTTTTTTTATTTACTTTCTACACTTTATTTACTTCTTTATTTATTTATTTTTCTGCACTTTATTTTTACGTGGATTGTTAAGCACCCCACGTTATTTATTTACCTTTTTTATTTACTTTCTGCATTTTATTTTTCTTTATGTGGATGACTAACCTTATTTTATTTATTTATCATTTTTATGACTGGCCAAAAACCTATCTTACTTCCTTATTTTATTATGTTTTTTTATCATTACAACCAAGCCCCCAGTCCTTTATTTTTTTTTTTTTGTCATTTTAAACATTAATTGGAATATTAATACACTTTTTTTTATTTCCTTTAAATAACAAAAGTTAACCTTTTTATTCCTTTTATCAAAAAAATAAAAATAATAGAAAAATCATAACTAGACGATTCACCAATAAAAAATCAATTTTTTTAAATAAGTTATATTTTTAGATCTATGGATTAGATAATTACTTTTAAATAAATTTTTTATAAAAAATAATACTAATATCATTAAAAATTCATATTCGGATAATTCGGCAGAATTTATGATATGGATTAATAATTAATTGAAATATTTAATAATAAAATAAAAATTAAATTTTTATTAAATTCCATATCCAAGTGATTCGATAGGATCCATGGTTTGGAAAATATCAAATTAAAAATAAAAAAATGAATAAAAATTAAGTACCAAGATTAAAAAACATCTATATTCGGATAGTTCAGCAAAATTTATAATATGAATTAATAATTAATTAAAACATTCAATAATAAGATAAAAATTAAATTTTCATTAAATTTCGTATCCGGGTGATTCGATAGAATCCACGGTTAAGAGTTATTAAAATTATTATAAAAAATCAAGTATCCAAGATTTAAAATTCCATATCCGGCTGATCTGATAAGATTCATGGTTTGGAATTAAATTAAACAAAAATTCATTAAAATTATTCTCAACCAAAGATTAGTTCAAGAAATAAATAGTTAGGAAAAGATAAAAAACTGAACCCCATGGTACCAATTTCTGGGCGCTTTAATAAGGTTATTTTAGCGTAACCGACTCACGATCTTAGAATCTCTCACAGACCATTACAGGTGTCCAATCGACCTAGGTAAACGGATTGGTGGCGACTCCATTAAAAATCACGTTGCTACAGCTTGGCGACTCCGCTGGGGAAGAGTCTAGCCATAAAAAGGGTTTGGTTTTTGTTCGTTTTCTTTCTTGTTTGTTTCTTGACATACTGATTTAATGTGTTGAGTATTTTTTTAGATTGTTGCATGCACACACCTTGGCATGCATAATGAGCTCAATACCCAAGCTCACTTCCAACCAAGTTCTGCAAAATACCCGGGTTAGGCTAGTCGTGTGAGACAATAGTTTCCGCGCTTTCTCTAATCCGTAGTGGTTAGTAGTGTTGCCCAAGTGTGACAGTAGTCACCCCATGGGACCATGAAAACTACGACTCGAATTAATCCTTCCTCACATAACCCTCGTGGATGAAGAATTGGGCCTTTTCTAGTCCGATAGGACGTAGTAAAAGGGATTCGAAGGCCAACCCATGACCTTTCTTTTCAAAAAAACCACCTACGCATATAGCGGCCATAGATCTATCCATTAGGACTTCCATAATAAAACACAGCTTGTTTATTGCTAACTCTCTTGTCAATCTAACCACTTTGTGCCTTGATAAGTATACTTTTTCTCTTTAACAATGTTCACAGTAGCGCATATATTATTCTGCCATGTTATTAACTATCTTTAAGTTGTTGTTCTCTTTGCATACATAGCACTATAGGAAGCATTTAGCGCAACCTCCATTACCATGGACATTCTTGACCTTTTTCCAACTGATTATGTAATAAAGTGGGCCGGACCACCATGGCTTTCTTTATTGGGTTTTAGAATTCCTTTGGTGATTTAGTGTTGCGCTAAATGTTTAGGCATAGACAGTCATTAGAGTTTGAAGGTGTTACGATAGTGGCCATTCAACTCAATCACATTAATAAAAATAGCATTCATTGCATGCATGCATTACATCAATCACATACATATAAAAGTCTAATAAAATGAACCTCACTTTAAAAAGATAAGATTAGCCCTCAACACCGATATTCAACTCGGCTCCAAACAAGACTTATGGCGGAACAAACGGAAGGACGTCTCACGGATATTGAGTCCAAGATGGAAAACATGGCAGAGTAAATGAAACAATTAATGGAGCTAATCAAGGGAAAAGCAACCCAAGTCCCCATCAAAGAGACACAAGATCCCACTTATCCCCCGGGATTCACCCCACAACAGATCTCAGTTCAGGAAAATCTGTTTCAGGAATCAGGTCCATCCGCTAGCATTCATCTGAAACAAAATACTGCCTATGAAGAGAAGAAGACACTATCAAAGGAAGAAGGAGAATCTCAAAAGCTTGAGACAATAGAGAAGAGGCTTCGGGCCATTGAAGGAGGCACTATATTTGGATCTCTCTCGGTAGATGATCTCTGCTTGGTGCCAGATGTTGTGATCCCCTCAGACTTTAAGGTGCCAGACTTTGTGAAATACGATGGAACAAGTTGTCCCATCACTCATATCACGCTGTTTCTAAGAAGAATACAACCACTCACAAAAGACGAGAAGGTGTGGATAGCACTTTTTCAAGAAAGTCTTACAAAGTCAGCACTACAATGGTATCTAAGTCAAGGTCCAAGAAACATCAAAACATGGAATGACCTCGCTCAGGCTTTCATCAACAATTACAAACATGTCATGGACCTGGCCCCGGATCGCCAAACTCTCCAGAATATGGAGAAGAAAAAGCAAGAAACCTTCAAGGAGTATGCTCAAAGGTGGAGGGACTTAGCCGCACAAGTTCAGCCACCCATGATGGAGAGAGAAATGGTTACTTTATTTGTCCAAACACTAAAGTACCCATACTACGACAAACTTATTGGCAATTCGGCAACCAATTTCTCAGACATTGTCATGTCTGGAGAAAGAATTGAGCATGGGATTAGGACCGGGAAGATCACCGAATCCTTTAATGATGCCATGAAAAGAGGAGGACCATCCAGAAGAAAGGATGAGGAAGTACAACAAATAGGACGCGGAAGAGGGATTCCCCTCGTGGGTACTGTGGCTACTGGGCCTCGCCTATCCTATCCTACCAATAGGCCCAATAATTATCCTCCCAACAGGCCTAATCAATTACAGCCACCTGTTCCGACCCCTCCAGTACCCACACAAAGACCAAGAGAAATTTTTGCGCCAATTCCTATGACTTACACTGAGTTATATCCAAAGCTCATTGAAAGTCAACTTATCCGTCCAATTCCTACAAGGCCAATAGAACCCCCATATCCAAGGTGGTATGACCCCAACATAACTTGCCCATATCATGATGGCGTTGTGGGCCATGGCCTAGAAAATTGCATAGCTTTGAAACGCATAGTCCAACAATTAATCGAGTCAAAGTGGTTGGACTTTTCTGATGAACCGAACGTCACTCACAACCCATTGCCGCCTCATCAAGCTAAACCAGTTAATATGATAGAGGAACACCGACTGATAAAGAAGTCAGTCAATGACATTACAACCCCTCTTAAGCATGTATATTCATGGCTTGTGAAAGAAGGGGTCATCATCGGAAAGCCTTCTCTTGGACATGAAGAAATCAAAGGTGAAGAATGGTGTGATTTTCATGACAGTAAGGGTCATTCCATTCAGGAATGCTCAGAATTCCGTGAGAATCTACAGAGACTCATAGACTCATCCCAACTCAGCATTTGCCTGGGACAAGATTTGCAAGGAATCTCAGAGCCATTGAAAATCTCTGCAAATGAAGGAAAATACGGCCTAGGTTTCACACCGACAAGGCAAGATAAAATGAAGACGATAGCTGAAAAGAGAGAAAAGAGGATTGCACGACTAAAAGGACATCCTCTAGAGGGAAGAAATCTGGATATCCCTGACATCACTGAAACATTCGTGAGTGGTGGCTTGATTCCGAAAAATGACAATGAAGGCGCGCTGACCATCAGCATCAACAAGTCTTTTGAACATCTTTCGATTCAGGCAATAATCAGTGATTCACCCGAAAATGAGGAGCTCGTTCAACCCTGTAGCCCACGGGATGTGCTGAACAATTGGGAGGCGATAGAACTGCCTGTTGTAATCGAGAGCTTTTCAAAGTAATCTAATAGTAAAAACCTCCTAAAGAAAGGTTCAATCAATAGGGTGTAGTCTTTGCTTAAGTGAACCTTTTAGTTATTGCTTTTCATTCCAATAAAGTTGTGATTTACGCACATTATAAATAAAGCACCAATTTGCATCCATCTCATTCTCGCCATTTTCTCTTCTTTCTTTTCTCTCTGGCTAATGCAGACCTGAAACTCTCTTTGATGACAATGAAAGAATGAACTTTGGTAATCCTGTAAACACTGCTGACTCGGATGACGAAGATCTTCAAATATCTCCTGAGTTATTAAGAATGATCGAGCAAGATGAAAAAGAAAGAGCAACAAGTCAGGAACCAACTGAGACATTCAACTTGGGAGACAGTCAGGATGTAAAAGAAGTTAAGATTGGCACTCTATTTCCTCCTGAAGAGAAAGAAGAACTAATCCACTTATTGAAGGAATATGTGGACGTATTTGCTTGGTCATACCAAGATATGCCCCGGCTTAAGCTTAGTGCTACAGGAAATATGTGGAAGCCCGTCAGACAGAAGTATTTACTTGATCTTAAGAGTAAAAGATATTCGAAAGTTATGGGATGCGGGATTCCTTGGAGTCGCTGAATATACAGAATGGGTTGTCAACATAGTTCCAGTTGAAAAGAAAGAGAGTGGTCATACTTCCCACTTCCTCACATTGATACGCTGGTCGATAATACTGCGGGAAAAGATATGTTACCCGGCTTAAGCTCGGACATAGTGCTACACAAAATACCATTGAAGCCTGGGGTGAAGCCCATGTAGATGACATGATTGCCAAAACTTTCACTGCTGGGGGGCATCTAAATGTACTGAGAAAACTATTCAATAGACTTCGCAGGTATCAACTAAAATTGAATCCTGCCAAATGTACTTTTGGAGCCTCTTCAGGAAAGTTATTGGGTTTCATGGTAAGCAAAGATGGGATTCGAGTTGACCCAAGTAAAGTCAAGGCGATACAAGAAATGCAACCCCCGAAGACTCCAAAAGAAGTTAGAAGTTTTCTGGGCAGAATCAACTTCATAGCAAGGTTCATATCACAATTGACGTCCAAGTGTGAACCTCTTTTCAAATCACTAAAGAAGAACAATCCGATTGAGTGGAATAATGAATGCCAAGAGGCATTTGAGAAAATCAAGCAATACCTATCAAATCCACCAGTCTTGGTACCACCCCGATCTGGAGAACCGTTGATTCTATACTTATCAATACAGGATTCTTCATTAGGATCCGTATTGGGTCAACGCGATGAGACAAGCAAGAAAGAGCATGCAATTTACTACTTGAGCAAGAAGCTTACCACATATGAAGCAAAATACTCAGTAGTAAGAAAAGTCTTGTTGTGCCCTTGCATGGGTAGCAAGCCGACTACGACACTACATGCTCAACACAAGAAAAGGTTCTCGATTCTCCGCAATACAAAATCCAAAAAGGAAAGAAGTTCATCCCTTCCATCAAAAGGCAACAAGGGAAAATTCAAAACTAAAAGAAAAGACTGAGAGCAAGCACGAGCAAGTACGGCCACTTGAGTCATCTCACTTCAAGAGGGCTATCAAGCATGTCATAATCATGGCCCACAAAAAAAAAAATGAAAAAACAAAAAAAAAAAAAAAAAAACAAAAAAAAACAAAAAAAAAAGGAAAAGAGCTCAAGTTAAAGCAAAAAAAAAACAGAAAGAAAAGAAAATGGGCCCTGATTTAAACAGAAATGGATGGACAAGAGCTACCAAAACCAGTAAATTCAGATTCAGTGAAGAAATACTTTGCATAATGATGAAGTTTTCCGACAGAAGGGAAGAAGTGGATACAGGATTGCCAGAGCTTGTTTGATCAAAGTTGTCAAAGAGAGTGTTCTTCTCTCAGATCTTCATTGTTCTTCATCTGTACCCAAGACTTTTATATTCCCTTACTCATAAATGAAAAGCCAATTCTCTCTAGCTCTTCTTCTTCAAATCTCACATTCAACTTTTATATTCCTTTATCCATAAAAAAAAAGTCAATTCTCTCTAGCTCTTTTTCTTCAAATCTCACATTCTTGCTGGCCTCAAGTGTGCAATAAATTGTGACTTTGTAGGAAGGATAGTAATAATTAAAACTCAGAAAAAGCAAAGACCGTAGATTACTTTGATAAGCTTTATGAATTAAAATAGGTAAGATCGAGGTCCTGCTTTGCGAACGGCACAAAACATTGGCTAACAGGAAAAATGGAGTAACAAATCTTCGGGAGATGGCCTTGGTGGTTGCCTGGATGATCGCTTCAAAAGTCTTACAATTGAAAATAGGAGCATGATTATATCAACAAGAAGGAAGCATACTCACGAATGTTTCAACAGGGATGACTATCCAAAGAGGCATAAAGTATGATGCGGGAAAACGTTAAGGAAGTTGAGACCAAAATTCAGGAACAAGTCAAGAAAAACTTCTTTGAAGGGGCTTTCGAAAAGAATTGAGCTTTTGAGGCAATGGACGAGAGCTGAGAAGCATAAAGAGATTCAATGGTAATCCGAAAAGGCCATCATAAAAAGGATCCAGTAAAGCAAAGACATGAAGAACTAGATCCATACAAAAAAAAAAACAAAAAAAAAAAAAAAAAGCCATTAGTTACACATGCCCTGCATTCATGCATTTCACATCATGCATACATGGCTTTTGCATAACAAGGACCAAACGGAGAGCATATCTGCGGCATGATTACAACAGTATAAGCTGAGACTTCAACTTCATCAGCTCATTCCAGTCTGTCACTAAAGGCACAGCTAATACGCTCGACCAAGCCGCGTCAAGAAGTTCAACACTATGGTCAAGGATAAGGTAGACGTTAAAAATGTTGTCGTTGACAATTTGTCAAAAGCTGCCAATAGATTTGATAATTGAGGCTACACCCGTGAGGACAGAATCGACGTCACCTCAAATATCAAAGATAATAGATAGCCATGGTCAAGGATAAGGTATATGTCATGAAATATTGTCGTTGACAATTTGTCAAAAGCAGGCAATGTATTCAATAATCGAGGTTTTACCCATAAGGACAGGATCAACGTCAGCTCGACGAAATATCAAAGATAAGATATATCTATGACATCAAAACATTGTCAAAAAGTAGGATCCATCTTTCCGGTTAAGTAACGGATACGGTACTCCGTGACTCTCAAGTCGGTTGTCTCAGTTGCCCATAATAACTAATTCCTTCCTCCCTTCTTTCTTTTATTTCCTTCTAGAAAATGGATCCTACTCTTTCTGCCTTGCGAAAATACTTTCCTTCTCTCCCAATGAACATTCTTAAAAAGATTTACCGAGTTCGCTGTGAACGATTAAGAGTTTTGATGCACAAAGGAATCCCTTAAGATGTATGGTGGTTAATTGAAGCTAAGGTTCGTCTGGCAAGTGAACTCCCAGATGCATTTGTGTCTCACATGCCTGGCATAGGCAAAAGCTCTTATGCCAAAAAGCGAAGAGCAAAAAGGTTACAAGTCTGTCATAAATGTGGCCGATGGACTTGTAATACTAAATGTCGTTCTTTAGGAATGATCTCTAATAATCGGGAAGATAAAATATGATTCATCAAGAATGGCCTGAGTAAGGATTCGTTGGATGATATCCGATTGACTCTTGAGACGCATTCTTGTGGATCAGTGCAACGCGAACTTCTTGGTTTATGGAGTATTTTTCACGAAGAACGAGAGCGTTATAGTCCCGGGAATCTGACTTTAAAAGACCCTGTTTGCCAGTTTGTAAGAAAACTGGATGGGAAGCAAATCCCCGACTCATAGAAGGCGTTGAAGCCGTTACTGGACGTAAAACCAGTGGAAGATGTGAGCCACAATCACAATTACTGTACATACAATTTGTCATATTTGGAAAATTTACCTTTTCTTTTGACAATAATGTACTTGCTCCTGTAAGCGTAATTAACACGTTATCCTTTTATTGCTATAAATGCGTGTTCTTCTTTCCGATTAAGTAACGGATACGGTACTCCGTGACTCTCATAGTCGGTTATTTCAGTTTCCTATAAAAACTGATTTCTTCCTCTCTTCTCTCAAATTCTTCTCTCATCAATGGATTCTACTCTTTCCATCCTGCGAAAATACTTTCCTTCTCTCCCAATGAATATTCTTAAAAAGATTTACCGAGTTCGCTGTGAACGATTAAGAGTTTTGATGCACAAAGGCATTCCTGACAATGTGCGGTGGTTAATTGAAGCTAAGGTCCGTTCGACTGGTGAAGTTTCAGATGCATTTATGCCCCGTATGCCCGGCTTAGGTAAAAGTGCTTATGCCAAAAAGCGAAGAGCAAAGAGGCTAGGCGTCTGTCATAAATATGGACGATGGAATTGCGATACTAAATGTCGCTCTTTAGGATTCATCTCCAAAAATCGTGAAGATAAAAGAAAATTCATTAAGAATGGCCTGCGTAAGGAATCTCTGGAGGATATCTGAGGGACTCTTGAAACGCATTCTTGTGGAATAGTGCAACGTGAAATTGTCGATTTATGGAGGACTTTCCATAAAGAACGAGACCGTTACAGTCTTGGGAATCTGACTTTAAATGACCCTGTTTGCCAGTTTGTAAGAAAACTGGATGGGAAGCAAATCCCCGACTCATAGAAGGCGTTGAAGCCGTTACTGGACGTAAAACCAGTGGAAGATGTGAGCCACAGTCACAATTACTGTACATACAAGCTGTCATTTTGAAAAATTTACCTTTTCTTTTGACGATAATGTACTTGCTCCTGTAAGCGTAATTAACACGTTATCCTTTCATCGCTATAAATGCGTGTTCTTCTTTCCGGTTAAGTAGCGGATACGGTACTCCGTGACTCTCATAGTCGGTTATTTCAGTTTCCTACAATAACTGATTTCTTCCTCTCTTCTCTCAAATTCTTCTCTCATCAATGGATTCTACTCTTTCCGCCCTGCGAAAGTACTTTCCTTCCCTCCCAATAAATGTTCTTAAAAAGATTTACCAAGCTAGATGTGAAAGAATCAGAGTATTTATACACAAAGGCATTCCTGATAATGTGCGGTGGTTAATTGAAGCTAAGGTCCGTTCGGCTGGTGAAGTTTCAGATGCATTTATGCCCCGTATGCCCGGCTTAGGTAAAAGCACTTATGCCAAAAAGCGAAGAGCAAAGAGGCTAGGCGTCTGTCATAAATGTGGATGATGGAATTGCGATACTAAATGTCGTTCTTTAGGGATGATCACCAGAAATCGTGAAGATAAAAGAAAATTCATTAAGAATGGCCTGCGTAAGGAATCTCTGGAGGATATCCGAGGGACTCTTGAAACGCATTCTTGTGGAATAGTGCAATATGAAATTATCGATTTATGGATAACTTTCCATAAAGAATGAGACCGTTACAGTCTTGGGAATCTGACTTTAAAAGACCCTGTTTGCCAGTTTGTAAGAAAACTGGATGGGAAGCAAATCCCCGACTCATAGAAGGCATTGAAGCCGTTACTGGACGTAAAACCAGTGGAAGACGTGAACCAAAGTCACGACTACTGTACATGCTAGCTGTCACTTTTGAAAATTTTCCTTCTCTTCTGACAATAATGTACCTGCTCCTGACGTGAGCCATAGTCACAGTCACGACTACTGTATATGCTAGCTGTCACTTTTGAAAATTTTCCTTCTCTTCCGACAATAATGTACAGTCACGACAAACTTACATGCTAGCTGTCGCTTTTGAAAGTTTTCCTTCCTCCTCCTGACGTGAGCTACAGTTGACTACTGTACATGCTAGCTGCCATTTTGGAAATTTTCCTCCTCTTTTGACAATAATGTACCCACTCCTGACATGAGTCGTAGTCATGACTACTGTGTATAGCTGTCATTTTGAAAATTTTCCTTCTCTTCCGACAATAATGTACCTACTCTTTAAATGTAATTATTGCATTATCTTTTCACCTCTATAAATACATCCTCTTTTCTTCATTTCTCACAAGGTTAAGGATAGGAATGGAGAAAACCTCAACTCGTAAATCCCGAAGTATTTGTGTATTTTCTGGGGCTTTTCCTGGAAAAGATGAAGAGTATTTAAAGGCAGCCAACCATTTGGGTAGAGTATTAGCTGAGCGAAAAATACATTTAGTTTATGGAGGAGGTAGTGTCGGATTAATGGGAGGTGTAGCATCAGCAGCATCTCTAGGAGGAAGCCAAGTTCTGGGCATTATCCCTGGACCTTTGAAACTTGTTTCTGGGGGCACGATTGGAGAAGAATTAGTGGTTAAAAATTTGCAAGAGCGTGTGTTACAAATGCTTTTTAATGCTGATGCTTTTATCGCTCTACCAGGTGGTTTTGGCACATTGGGAGAAATCTTCCAAATTGCTTCCATGGCCCAACTTAATTTGCACAAGAAACCCATTGGGTTGTTGAATGTTAACAATTTCTTTACAGGTCTGATATCTTTTGTGGATTACGCTGTGCAGAAGAATTTCATATCAAGAGTGGCACGACGAATCATAATATCCGCAACAACTGCTGAAGAATTGCTAGATAAAATGCAAGCTTTTGTTCCTGAACCAGATCCAGCAATGATTCAGATAGACTGGACACGACAGTCTTTCCCGACCAGTTCCATCCCATAATTGTTCTTTACCCGGCCTGTTGAAGCATTGTGGAAGAAGAAGCGATCCGATCTGTTCTTCTTGTCCTTTAGTTTTATTATCAGCATTTTTTTTTTCGTGTTTCAGTTTTTCTTTTCAGGGAATTTCTTCTTTTTTTCTTCACCTTGTTAGATAGTTTTGTTCATGCTGATATTAAAACCATAGGACAAAGCCTTTAGTTTGGAATGGCTGAGTAAGGAGTAATTTTTTTGCTCTTGAGACGCATCCTATTAGGTCTACTAGTCATGACATTTTGGGGTAGCTAAGCTTCAACCTTATTTGGATGACATATCTCACAAGGGAATCTATATTTTCTGAAGAAAATATTAGATGAAACCTTGGATATTGATTCCAAACATCCGTTCCCTTACATAATTTGTCAGTTTTATTTCTCATCATCAAGATTCACTCATTTCATGGAAGTTTAAATTTTTGCACTCGCCTATTATGAAAATTCACACTTCCGAAGAAATCATTCCAACTTCAATTGCCTTCATACAAATTTTGCTTGAGGTACTCAAAAAGGAGAAAAGAGTTTTCAAAAAGGAGAAAATCCACAATCAATTTTTCTTCAACGATAGGAAGGTTCCTATCATAGAGGTTCTAAGGTAGGACCCTTAACCTCAAAATCAATCAATCAATTTTTCTTCAACGATAGGAAGGTTCCTATCGTAGAGGTTCTAAGGTAGGACCCTTAACCTCAAAATCAATCAATCAATTTTTCTTCAACGATAGGAAGGTTCCTATCGTAGAGGTTCTAAGGTAGGACCCTTAACCTCAAAATCAATCAATCAATTTTTCTTCAACGATAGGAAGGTTCCTATCGTAGAGGTTCTAAGGAAGGTTCCTTAACCTCAAAATCAATCAATCAATTTTTCTTCAACGATAGGAAGGTTCCTATCGTAGAGGTTCTAAGGTAGGGCCCTTAACCTCAAAATCAATCAATCAATTTTTCTTCAACGAAAGGAAGGTTCCTATCGTAGAGGTTCTAAGGAAGGTTCCTTAACCTCAAAATCAACCAATCAATCAATTTTTCTTCAACGATAAGAAGGTTCATATCATAGAAGTTCTAAGGTAAAGCCCTTAACCTCAAAACCAATTAATCAATTTTTCTTCAACGATAGAAAGGTTCCTATCATAGAGGTCCTAAAGAAGGTTCCTTAGCCTCAAACTCAATCAATCAATCAATTTTTCTTCAATGATAGGAAGGTTCCTATCGTAGAGGTCCTAAGGAAGGTTCCTTAGCCTCAAAATCAATCAATCAATTTTTTCTTCAACGATAGGAAGGTTCCTATCGTAGAGGTTCTAAGGAAGGTTCCTTAACCTCAAAATCAATCAATCAATTTTTCTTCAACGATAGGAAGGTTCCTATCGTAGATAGGACCCTTCCTATCGTAGAGGTTCTTAAGATAGGAAGGTTCCCTTAACCTCAAAAACCTCAATCAATCAATTTTTCTTCAACGATAGGAAGGTTCCTATCGTAGAGGTTCTAAGGAAGGTTCCTTAACCTCAAAAAATCAATCAATCAATTTTTCTTCAACGATAGGAAGGTTCCTATCGTAGAGGTTCTAAGGTAGGTTCCTTAACCTCAAAATCAATCAATCAATTTTTCTTCAACGATAGGAAGGTTCCTATCGTAGAGGTTCTAAGGAAGGTTCCTTAACCTCAAAATCAATCAATCAATTTTTCTTCAACGATAGGAAGGTTCCTATCGTAGAGGTTCTAAGGAAGGTTCCTTAACCTCAAAATCAATCAATCAATTTTTCTTCAACGATAGGAAGGTTCCTATCGTAGAGGTTCTAAGGAAGGTTCCTTAACCTCAAAATCTATCAATCAATTTTTCTTCAACGATAGGAAGGTTCCTATCGTAGAGGTTCTAAGGAAGGTTCCTTAACCTCAAAATGAATCAATCAACTTTTTCTTCAACGATAGGAAGGTTCCTATCGTAGAGGTTCTAAGGAAAGTTCCTTAACCTCAAAATCAATCAATCAACTTTTCTTCAACGATAGGAAGGTTCCTATCGTAGAGGTTCTAAGGAAGGTTCCTTAACCTCAAAATCAATCAATCAATTTTTCTTCAACGATAGGAAGGTTCCTATCGTAGAGGTTCTAAGGAAGGTTCCTTAACCTCAAAATCAATCAATCAATTTTTCTTCAACGATAGGAAGGTTCCTATCGCAGAGGTTCTAAGGAAGGTTCCTTAACCTCAAAAATCAATCAATCAATTTTTCTTCAACGATAGGAAGGTTCCTATCGTAGAGGTTCTAAGGAAGGTTCCTTAAACCTCAAAATCATATCAATCAATTTTTCTTCAACGATAGGAAGGTTCCTATCGTAGAGGTTCTAAGGAAGGTTCCTTAACCTCAAAATCAATCAATCAATTTTTCTTCAACGATAGGAAGGTTCCTATCGTAGAGGTTCTAAGGAAGGTTCCTTAACCTCAAAATCAATCAATCAATTTTTCTTCAACGATAGGAAGGTTCCTATCGTAGAGGTTCTAAGGAAGGTTCCTTAACCTCAAAATCAATCAATTTTTCTTCAACGATAGGAAGGTTCCTATCGTAGAGGTTCTAAGGTAGGTTCCTTAACCTCAAAAATCAATCAATCAATTTTTCTTCAACGATAGGAAGGTTCCTATCGTAGAGGTTCTAAGGAAGGTTCCTTAACCTCAAAATCAATCAATCAATTTTCTTCAACGATAGGAAGGTTCCTATCGTAGAGGTTCTAAGGTAGGGTTCCTTAGCCTCAAAATCAATCAATCAATTTTTCTTCAACGATAGGAGAGTTCCTATCGTAGAGGTTCTAAGGTAGGATCCTTAACCTCAAAAAATCAATCAATCAATTTTTCTTCAACGATAGGAAGGTTCCTATCGCAGAGGTTCTAAGGAAGGTTCCTTAACCTTAAAAATCAATCAATTTTTCTTCAACGATAGGAAGGTTCCTATCGCAGAGGTTCTAAGGAAGGTTCCTTAAACCTCAAAATCAATCAATCAATTTTTCTTCAACGATAGGAAGGTTCCTATCGTAGAGGTTCTAAGGAAGGTTCCTTAAACCTCAAAAAAATCAATCAATTTTTCTTCAACGATAGGAAGGTTCCTATCGTAGAGGTTCTAAGGAGGGTTCCTTAACCTCAAAACTTCAATCAATTAAGATTCAACCTTTTTCTTTCAACGATAGGAGAGTTCCTATCGTAGAGGTTCTAAGGGAGTTCCTTAACCTCAAAAATAGTCAATCAATCAATCAATTTTTCTTCAACGATAGGAAGGTTCCTATCGTAGAGGTTCTAAGGTAGGGGCCTTAGCCTAAAAATCATTTAATCAATTTTTCTTCAACGATAGGAAGGTTCCTATCGTAGAGGTTCTAGGGTAGGACCCTTAACCTCAAAACCAATCAATTTTTCTTCAACAATTAGAAAGGTTCCCATCGTAGAGGTTCTAAGGTAAGGCCCGTAGCCTCAAAATCAATCAATCAATTTTTCTTCAACGATAGGAAGGTTTCTATCGCAAAGGTTCTGAGGTAGGACGTTTAACCTCAAAATCAATCAATTTCTCTTCAATGATAAGAAGGTCCATATCGTAGAGGTTCTAAGGTAGGGCCCTTAGCCTGAAAATCAATCAATCAATTTTTCTTCAACGATAGAAAGGTTAAAACTGTGTAGGTTCTAAGGTAAGAGCCTTAACTTCAAAACCAATCAATTTTTCTTCAACGATAGGAAGGTTCCTATCGTAAAGGTTCTAAGGTAGGGCCCTTAGCCTCAAAATCAATCAATCAATTTTTCTTCAACGATAGGAAGGTTCCTATCGTAGAGTTTCTAAGATAGGACCCTTAACCTTAAAACCAATCAATTTTTCTTCAACGATAAGAAGGTTCCTACCGTAGAGGTTCTAAGGTAGGGCCCTCAGCCTCAAAATCAATCAATCAATTTTTCTTCAACCATAGCAAGGTTCCTATCGCAGAGGTTCTGACGTAGCACCCTTAACCTCAAAATCAACCAATTTCTCTTCAACAATAGGAAGGTTCCTATCGTAAAGGTTCTAAGGTAGGGCCCTTAGCCTCAAAATCAATCAATCAATTTTTCTTTAACGATAGGAGGGTTCCTATCGTAGAGGTTCGAAGGTAGGACCCTTAACCTCAAAACCAATCAATTTTTCTTCAATGATAGGATGGTTCCTATCGTAGAGGTTCTAAGGTAGGACCCTTAACCTCAAAATCAATCAATTTTTCTTCAACGATAGGAAGGTTCCTATCGTAGAGGTTCTAAGGTAGGGCCCTTAGCCTCAAAATCAATCAATCAATTTTTCTTCAACGATAGGAAGGTTCCTATCGTAGAGGTTCTAAGGAAGGTTCCTTAACCTCAAACTCAATCAATCAATCAATTTTTCTTCAACGATAGGAAGGTTCCTATCGTAGAGGTTCTAAGGTAGTGCCCTTAGCCTCAAAATCAATCAATCAATTTTTCTTCAACGATAGGAAGGTTCCTATCGTAGAGGTTCTAAGGTAAGACCCTTAACCTCAAAACCAATCAATTTTTCTTCAACGATAGGAAGGTTCCTATCGTAGAGGTTCTAAGGTAGGGCCCTTAGCCTCAAAATCAATCAATCAATTTTTCTTCAACGATAGGAAGGTTCCTATCGTAGAGGTTCTAAGGAAGGTTCCTTAGCCTCAAAATCAATTAATCAATTTCTCTTCAACGATAGGAAGGTTCCTATCACAGAGGTTCTAAGGTAGGGCCCTAAGCCTCAAAATCTATCAGTCAATTTTTCTTCAACGATAGAAAGGTTCCTATCGTAGAGGTTCTAAGGTAGGACCCTTATCCTCAAAATCTGTGAATTTCTCTTCAACAATAGGAAGGTTCGTATCGTTGAGGTTATAAAGTAAAGCCCTTAGCCTCATAATCAATCAATCAATTTTTCTTCAACGATAAGAAGGTTCCTATCGTAGAAGTTCTATGGTCGGACCTTTAACCGCAAAATCAATCAATTTCTCTTCAACGATAGAAAGGTTTCTATCGTAGAGGTTCTAAGGTAGAGCCCTTAGCCTCAAAATCAATCGATCAATTTTTCTTCAACGATAGGAAAGTTCCTATCGTAGAGGTTCGAAGGTAGGACCCTTAACCTCATAACCAATCAATTTTTCTTCAACGATTGAAATGTTTCTATCGTAGAGGTTCTAATGTAGGGCCCTGAGCCTCAAAATCAATCAATCAATTTTCCTTCAACGATAGGAAGGTTTCTATTGTAGAAGTTCTAAGGTAGGACCCCTAGCCTCAAAACCAATCAATTTTTCTTCAACGATAGAAAAGTTCCTATCGTAGAGGTTCTAAGGTAGAACCCTTAGCCTCAAAATCAATTAATCAATTTTTCTTCAACGATAGGAAGGTTCCTATCGTAGAGTATCGAAGGTAGAACCCTTAACCTCCAAACCAATCAATTTTGCTTCAACGATAGGAAGGTTCCTATCGTAGAGGTTTTAAGGTAGGGCCTTTTGCCTCAAAATCAATCTATCGTAGAGGTTCTAAGGTAGGGCCCTTAGCCTCAAAATCAATCAATTAATTTTTCTTCAACGATAAGAAGGTTCCTATCGTCGAGGTTCTAACGTGGGACCCTTAACCTCAAAACCAATCAATTTTTCTTCAACGATAGGAAGGTTCCTATCGTAGAGGTTCTAAGGTAAGGCCCTTAGCCTCAAAATCAATCAATCAATTTTTCTTCAACGATAGGAGGGTTCCTATCGTAGAGGTTCTAAGGTAGGACCCTTAACCTCAAAATCAATCAATTTTTCTTCAACGATAGGAAGGTTCCTATCGTAGAGGTTCTAAGGTAGGGCCCTTAGCCTCAAAATCAATCAATTAATTTTTCTTCAACGATAGGAGGGTTCCTATCGTAGAGGTTCTAAGGTAGGACCCTTAACCTCAAAACCAATCAATTTTTCTTCAACGATAGGAAGGTTCCTATCGTAGAGGTTCTAAGGTAGGGCCCTTAGCCTCAAAATCAATCAATCAATTTCTCTACAACGATAGGAAGGTTCCTATCGTAGAGGTTCTAAGGTAGAACCCTTAATCACAAAACCAATCAATTTTTCTACAACGATAGGAAGGTTCCTATTGTAGAGATTCTAAGTTAGGACCCTTAACCTCAAAATGAATCAATTTCTCTTCGACGATAGGAAGGTTCCTATCGTAGAGGTTCTAAGGTTGGGCCCTAAGTCTCAAAATCAATCTTTCAATTTTTCTTCAACGATAGGAAGGTTCCTATCGCAGAGGTTCTGAGGTAGGACCCTTATCCTTAAATCAATCAATTTATCTTTAACGATAGGAAGGTTCCTATCGTTGAGGTTTTAAAGTGAGGCCCTTAGCTTCAAAATCAATCAATCATGTTTTCTTAAACGATAGGAAGGTTCCTATCGTAGAGGCTCGAAGGTAGGACCCTTAACTTCAAAACAAATCAATTTCTCTTCAATGATAGGAAGGTTCCTATTGTAGAGGTTCTAAGGTAGGACCTTTGACCTCAAAATTAATCAATTTCTCTTCAACAATAGAAAGGTTCCTATCGTAGAAGTTCTAAAGTAGGGCCCTTAGCCTCAAAATCAATCAATCAATTTTTCTTCAATGATAGGAAAGTTCCTATCTTAGAGGTTCTAAGGTAGGACCCTTAACCTCAAAACCAATCAATTTTTCTCCAACAATAGGAATGTTTCTCTCGTAGATGTTCTAGGGTAGGCCTCTTAGGCTCAAAATCAATTAATCAATTTTTCTTCAACGATAGGAAGGTTTCTATTGTAGAGGTTCTAAGGTAGGAACCTTAACCTCAAAACCAATCAATTTTTCTTCAACGATAGAAAGGTTCCTATCGTGGAGGTTCCAAGGCACGGCCCTTAGCCTCAAAATCAATTAATCAATTTTTCTTCAACGATAGGAAGGTTCCTATCATAGAGTTTCTAAGGTAGGACCCTTAACCTCAAAACCATCAATTTTTCTTCAACGATAGGAAGGTTTCTATCGTAGAGGTTCTAAGGTAGGTCTCTTAGCCTCAAAATCAATCAATCAATTTTTCTTCAACGATAGAAAGGTTCCAATCGCAGAGGTTCTGAGGTAGGACCATTAACCTCAAAATCAATCAATTTCACTTCAACGATTGCAAGGTTCCTAACGTAGAGGTTCTAAGGTAGGGCCCTTAGCCTCAAAATCAATCAATCAATTTTTCATCAACGATAGGAGGGTTCCTATCGTAGAGGTTCGAAGGCTGGACCCTTAACCTCAAAACCAATCAGTTTTTCTTCAATGATAGGAAGGTTCCTATCGTAGAGGTTCGAAGGTATGACCCTTAACCTCAGAATCAATAAATTTCTCTTCAACGATAGGAAGGTTCCTATCGTAGAGGTTCTTAGGTAGGGCCCTTAGCCTCAAAATCAATCAATCAACTTTTCTTGAACGATAAGAAGGTACCTATTGTAAAGGTTCTAAGGTGGGGTCCTTAACCTCAAAACTAATCAATTTTTCATGAACGATAGGAAGGTTCCTATTGTAGGGGTTCTCATGTAGTGATCTTAGCCTCAAAATCAATGAATCAATTTTTCTTCAATGATAACAAGGTTCCTATCGTAGAGATTCTAAGGTAGGACCCTTAACCTCAAAATCAATCAATTTCTCTTCGACAATAGGAAGGTTCCTATCGTAGAGGTTCTAAGGTTGGGCCCTTAGCCTCAAATTCCTGCGAAGAGGTTCTAAGGTTGGGCCCTTAGCCTCAAAATCAATCAATCAATTTTTCTTCAACGATAGGAAGGTTCCTATCATAGAGGTTCTGAGGTAGGATCCTTATCCTCAAAAGCAATCAATTTCTCTTCAACGATACGAAGGTTCCTATCGTTGAGGTTCTAAAGCAAGGGCCTTAGCCTTAAAATCAAACAATCAATTTTTCCTCAACGATAGGAAGGTTCTTATCGTAGAGGTTCGAAGGTCGGACCCTTAACCTCAAAACCAATCAATTTTTCTTCAACGATAGGAAGGTTCCTATCGTAGAGGTTCTAAGGTAGGACCTTTAACCTCAAAATCAATCAATTTCTCTTCAACGATAGAAAGGTTCCTAAGGTAGAGGTTCTATGGTAGGGTACTTAGCATCAAAATCAATCGATCAATTTTTCTTCGACGATAGGAAAGTTTCTATCGTAGAGGTTCTAAGGTAGGACCCTTAACCTCAAAACAAATCAATTTTTCTTCAACGATAGGAAGGTTCCTATCGTAGAGGTTCTAAGGTAGGGCCCTTAGCCTCAAAATCAATCAATCAATTTTTCTTCAACGATAGGAAGGTTCCTATCGTAGAGGTTCTAAGGTAGGACCCTTAACCTCAAAACCAATCAATTTTTCTTCAACGATAGAAAGGTTCCTATCGTAGAGGTTCTAAGGTACGGCCCTTAGCCTCAAAATCAATCAATCAATTTTTCTTCAACGATAGGAAGGTTCCTATCGTAGAGTATCGAAGGTTGGACCCTTAACCTCAAAACCAATCAATTTTTCTTCAACGATAGGAAGATTTCTACCGTTGAGGTTCTAAGGTAGGACCCTTAACCTCAAAATAAATCAATTTCTCTTCAACGACAGGAATGTTCCTATCGTAATGGTTGTAAGGTAGAGCCCTTAGCCTCAAAGTCATTCAATCAATTTTTCTTCAACGATCGGAAGGTTCCAATCGTAGAGGTTCTAAGGTAGGGCCCTTAGCCTCAAAATCAGTCAATCAATTTTTCTTCAACGATAGGAAGGTTCCTATCGCAGAGGTTCTGAGGTAGGACCCTTAACTTCAAAATCAATCAATTTCTCTTCAACGATAGGAAGGTTCTTATCGTAGAGGTTCTAACGTAGGGCCCTTAGCCTCAAAATCAATCATTCAATTTTCATTCAACGATAGAAGGGTTTCTATCGTAGAGGTTCGAAGATATGACCATTAACCTCAAAACCTATCAATTTTTCTTCAACGATAGGAAGGTTCCTATTGTAGAGGTTCTAAGGTAGGACCCTTAACCTCAAAATCAATCAATTTCCCTTTAACGACAGGAAGGTTCCTATCGTAGAGGTTCTAGGGTAGGGCTTTTAGCCTGAAAATCAATTAATCAATTTTTCTTCAACGATAGGAAGGTTCCTATCGTAGAGGTTCTAAGGTAGAACCCTTAATCACAAAACCAATCAATTTTTCTGCAACGATAGGAAGGTTTCTATTGTAGAGATTCTAAGGTAGGACCCTTAACCTCAAAATGAATCAATTTCTCTTCGACGATAGGAAGGTTCCTATCGTAGAGGTTCTAAGGTTGGGCCCTTAGCCTCAAATTCCTGTCGTAGAGGTTATAAGGTTGGGCCCTTAGTCTCAAAATTAATCATTCAATTTTTCTTCAACGATAGGAAGGTTCCTATCACAGAGGTTCTGAGGTAGGGCCCTTATCCCTAAATCAATCAATTTCTCTTCAACGATAGGAAGGTTCCTATCGTTGAGGTTTTAAAGTAAGGCCCTTACCTTCAAAAGCAATCAATCAAGTTTCCTTCAACGATATGAAGCTTCTTATCGTAGAGGCTCGAAGGTAGGACCCTTAACTTCAAAACCAATCAATTTCTCTTCAATGATAAGAAGGTTCCTATCGTAGAGGTTCTAAGGTAGGATCTTTAACCTAAAAATTAATCAATTTCTCTTCAACGATAGAAAGGTTCCTATCGTAGAAGTTCTAAAGTAGGGCCCTTAGCCTCAAAATCAATCGATCAATTTTTCTTCAATGATAGCAAAGTTCCTATCGTAGAGGTTCTCAGGTAGGACCCTTAACCTCAAAACCAATGAATTTTTCTTCAACGATAGGAATGTTTCTATCGTAGATGTTCTAGGGTATGCCCCTTAGCCTCAAAATCAATTAATCAATTTTTCTTCAACGATAGGAAGGTTCCTATTGTAGAGGTTCTAAGGTAGGAACCTTAACCTCAAAACCAATCAATTTTTCTTCAACGATAGAAAGGTTCCTATCGTAGAGGTTCTAAAGTAGGGCCCTTAGCCTCAAAATCAATCAATCAATTTTTCTTCAACGATAGGAAGGTTCCTATCGTAGAGGTTCTAAGGTAGGAACCTTAACCTCAAAACAATCAATCAATTTTTCTTCAACGATAGGAAGGTTCCTATCGTAGAGGTTCTAAGGTAGGGCCCTTAACCTCAAAATCAATCAATCAATTTTTCTTCAACGATAGGAAGGTTCCTATCGTAGAGGTTCTAAGGTAGGACCCTTAACCTCAAAATCAATCAATTTCACTTCAACGATATGAAGGTTCATATCGTAGAGGTTTTAACGTAGGGCCCTTAGCCTCAAAATCAACCAATCAATTTTTCATCAACGATAGGAGGGTTCCTATCGTAGAGGTTCGAAGGTTGGACCCTTAACCTCAAAAGCAATCAGTTTTTCATCAACGATAGGAAGGTTCTTATCGTAGAGGTTTGAAGGTATGACCCTTAACCTCAAAATCAATAAATTTCTGTTCAACGATAGGAAGGTTCCTATCGTAGAGGTTCTAAGGTAGGGCCCTTAGCCTCAAAATCAATTAATCAATTTTTCTTCAACGATAGGAAGGTTCCTATTGTAAAGGTTCTATGGTGGGTTCCTTAACCTCAAAACTAATCAATTTTTCTTCAACGATAAGAAGGTTCCTATCGTAGGGGTTCTAAGGTAGTGATCATAGCCTCAAAATCAATCAATCAATTTTTCTTCAACGATAACAAGGTTCCTATCGTAGAGATTCTAAGGTAGGACCCTTAACCTCAAAATCAATCAATTTCTCTTCAACGATATGAAGGTTCCTATCGTAGAGGTTCTAAGGTTGGGCCCTTAGCCTCAAATACCTGCAAAGAGGTTCTAAGGTAGGACCCTTAGCCTCAAAATCAATCAATCAATTTTTCTTCAACGATAGGAAGGTTCCTATCGTAGTTCAAAGGTCGGACCCTTAACCTCAAAACCAATCAATTTTTCTTCAGCGATAGGAAGGTTCCTATCGTAGTGGTTCTAAGGTAGGACGTTTAATCTCAAAATCAATCAACTTCTCTTCAACGATAGAAAGGTTCCTAAGGTAGAGGTTCTATGGTAAGGTCCTTAGCCTCAAAATCAATCGATCAATTTTTCTTCAACAATAGGAAAGTTTCTAAGGTAGGACCCTTAACCTCAAAACCAATCAATTTTTCTTCAACGATAGGAATGTTTTTATCGTAGAGGTTATAAGGTAGGGCCCTTAGCTTCAAAATCAACCAATTAATTTTTCTTTAACGATAGAAAGGTTCCTATTGTAAAGGTTCTAAGGTAGGACCCTTAACCTCAAAACCAATCAATTTTTCTTCAACAATAAGAAGGTTCCTATTGTAGAGGTTAGAAGGTAGAAGCTTTAACCTCAAAATCAATCAATTTCTCTTCAAGATAGGAAGGTTCGTATCGTAGAGGATCTAAGGTAGGGCCGTTAGCCTCAAAATCAATCAATCAATGTTTCTTCAACGATAGAAAAGTTCCTGTCGTAGAGGTTCTAAGCTAGGACCCTTAACCTCAAAACAAATCATTTTTTCTTCAACGATAGGAATGTTTCTATCGTAGAGGTTCTAAGGTAGGGCCCTTAGCCTCAAAATCAATCAATCAATTTTTCTTCAACGATAGGAAGGTTCCTATTGTAGAGGTTCTAAGGTAGGACCCTTAACCTCAAAACCAATCAATTTTTCTTCAACGATAGGAAGGTTCCTATCGTAGAGGTTCTAAGGTAGGGCCCTTAGCCTCAAAATCAATCAATCAATTTTTTTTCAATGATAGGAAGGTTCCTATCGTAGAGGTTCTAAGGTAGGACCCTTAACCTCAAAACCAATCAATTTTTCTTCAACGATAGGAAGGTTCCTATCGTAGAGGTTCTAAGGTAGGACCCTTAACCTCAAAATCAATCAATCAATTTTTCTTCAACGATAGGAAGGTTCCTATCGTAGAGGTTCTAAGGTAGGACCCTTAACCTCAAAATCAATCAATCAATTTTTCTTCAACGATAGGAAGGTTCCTATCGTAGAGGTTCTAAGGTAGGGCCCTTAGCCTCAAAATCAATCAATCAATTTTTCTTCAACGATAGGAAGGTTCCTATCGAAGAGGTTCTAAGGTAGGACCCTTAACCTCAAAAATCAATCAATTTTTCTTCAACGATAGGAAGGTTCCTATCGTAGAGGTTCTAAGGTAGGACCCTTAACCTCAAAATCAATCAATCAATTTTTCTTCAACGATAGGAAGGTTTCTATCGTAGAGGTTCTAAGGTAGGACCCTTAACCTCAAAACCAATCAATTTTTCTTCAACGATAGGAAGGTTCCTATCGTAGAGGTTCTAAGGTAGGACCCTTAACCTCAAAATCAATCAATTTCTCTTCAACGATAGGAAGGTTCCTATCGTAGAGGTTCTAAGGTAGGGCCCTTAGCCTCAAAATCAATCAATCAATTTTTCTTCAACGATAAGAAGGTTCCTATCGTAGAGGTTCTAAGGTAGGACCCTTAACCTCAAAACCAATCAATTTTTCTTCAACGATAGGAAGGTTCCTATCATAGAGGTTCTAAGGTAGGGCCCTTAACCTCAAAATCAATCAATCAATTTTTCTTCAACGATAGGAAGGTTCCTATCACAGAGGTTTTGAGTTAGGACTCTTAACTTCAAAATCAACCAATTTCTCTTCAACGATAGGAAGGTTCCTATCGTACAGGTTCTAAGGTAGGGCCCTTAGCCTCAAAATCAATCAATTAATTTTTCTTCAATGATAGGAAGGTTCCTATCGTAGAGGTTCGAAGGTAGGACCCTTAACCTAAAAACCAATCAATTTTTTTTCAACGATAGGAAGGTTTCTATCGTAGATGTTCTAAGGTAGCTACGATTCTAAGGTAGGACCCTTAACCTCAAAATCAATCAATTTCTCTTCAACGATAGGAAAGTTCCAATCATAGTGGTTCTAAAGTAGGGCACTTAGCCTCAAAATCAATCAACCAATTTTTCTTCAACGATAGGAAGTTTCCTATCGTAGAGGTTCTAAGGTAGGACCCTTAATCTCAAATCCAATCAATTTTTTTTTAATGATAGGAAGGATCCTATCATAGAGGTTCTAAGGTAGGGCCCTTAGCCTCAAAATCAATTAATCAAATTTTCTTCAATGATAGGAAGGTTCCTATTGTATAGGTTCTAAGGTAGGACACTAAACCTCAAAAGCATTCAACTTTTCTTCAACGATGGGAAGGTTCCTATTGCAGAGCTTCTGAGTTACGACTCTTAACTTCAAAATCAACCAATTTCTCTTGAACGATAGGAAGGTTCCTATCGTAGAGGTTCTAGGGTAGGGCCCTTAGCCTCAAAATCAATCAATCAATCAATTTTTCTTCAACGATAGGAAGGTTCCTATCGTTGAGGTTCGGAGGTAGGACCCTTAACCTCAAAACCAATCAATTTTTCTTCAACGATAGGAAGGTTCCTATTGTAGAGGTTCTATGGTAGCTACGATTCTAATGTAGGACCCTTAACCTTAAAATCAATTAATTTCTCTTCAACGATAGGAAAGTTCCGATCGTAGAGGTTCTAAGGTAGGGTACTTAGCGTCAAAATCAATCAATCAGTTTTTCTTCAACGATTGGAAGTTTCCTATCGTAGAGCTTCTAAGGTAGGACCCTTAACCTCAAAATCAATTAATTTCTCTTCAACGATAGGATGGTTCCTATCGTAGAAGTTCTAAGGTAGGACCGTTAGCCTTAAAATCTATCAATCAATTTTTCTTCAACGATAGGAAGGTTCATATCGCAGAGGTTCTGAGGTAGGACTCTTAACTTCAAAATCAATCAATTTCTCTTCAACGATAGGATGGTTACTATCACAGGGGTTCTAAGGTAGGGCCCCTTGTCTCAAAATCCATCAATCAATTTTTCTTCAACGATTGGAAGGTTCCTATCGCAGAGGTTCTGAAGTAGGACACTTAACTTCAAAATCAATCAATTTCTCTTCAACGATAGGAAGGTTCCTATCGTAGAGGTTCTAAGGTAGGGCCCTTAGCCTCGAAATCAGTCAATCAATTTTTCTTCAACGATAGGAAGGTTCCTATCGTAGATGTTCTAAGGTAGGACCATTAACCTCAAAATCAATCAATCAATTTTTCTTCAACGATAGGAAGGTTCCTATCGTAGAGGTTCTAAGGTAGGACCCTTAACCTCAAAATCAATCAATTTTTCTTCAACGATAGGAAGGTTCCTATCGTAGAGGTTCTAAGGTAGGGCCCTTAGCCTCAAAATCAATCAATCAATTTTTCTTCAACGATAGGAAGGTTCCTATCGTAGAGGTTCTAAGGTAGGACCCTTAACCTCAAAATCCAATCAATTTTTCTTCAACGATAGGAAGGTTCCTATCGTAGAGGTTCTAAGGTAGGGCCCTTAGCCTCAAAATCAATCAATCAATTTTTCTTCAACGATAGGAAGGTTCCTATTGTATGAGGTTCTAAGGTAGGACCCTTAACCTCAAAACCAATCAATTTTTCTTCAACGATAGGAAGGTTCCTATCGTAGAGGTTCTAAGGTAGGGCCCTTAACCTCAAAATCAATCAATCAATTTTTCTTCAACGATAGGAAGGTTCCTATCGTAGAGGTTCTAAGGTAGGACCCTTAACCTCAAAATCAATCAATTTTTCTTCAACGATAGGAAGGTTCCTATCGTAGAGGTTCTAAGGTAGGACCCTTAACCTCAAAATCAATCAATTTTTCTTCAACGATAGGAAGGTTCCTATCGTAGAGGTTCTAAGGTAGGGCCCTTAGCCTCAAAATCAATCAATCAATTTTTCTTCAACGATAGGAAGGTTCCTATCGTAGAGGTTCTAAGGTAGGACCCTTAACCTCAAAACCAATCAATTTTTCTTCAACGATAGGAAGGTTCCTATCGTAGAGGTTCTAAGGTAGGGCCCTTAGTCTCAAAATCAATCAATCAATTTTTCTTCAACGATAAGAAGGTTCCTATCGCAGAGGTTCTAAGGTAGGACCTTTAACCTCAAAATCAATCAATTTCTCTTTAACGATAAGAAGGTTCCTATCGTAGAGGTTCTAAGGTAGGGCCCTTAACCTCAAAATCAATCAATCAATTTTTCTTCAATGATAGGAAGGTTCCTATCGTAGAGGTTCTAAGGTAGGACCCTTAACCTCAAAACCAATCAATTTTTCTTCAACGATAGGAAGGTTCCTATCGTAGAGGTTCTAAGGTAGGGCCCTTAGTCTCAAAATCAATCAATCAATTTTTCTTCAACGATAGGAAGGTTCCTGTTGTAGAGGTTCTAAGGTAGGACCCTTAACCTCAAAATCAATCAATTTTTCTTCAACGATAGGAAGGTTCCTATCGTAGAGGTTCTAAGGTAGGACCCTTAACCTCAAAATCAATCAATTTCTCTTCAACGATAGGAAGGTTCCTATCGTAGAGGTTCTAAGGTAGGGTCCTTAGCCTCAAAATCAATTAATCAATTTTTCTTCAACGATAGGGCAAGGTTATATAGAAAGGTTGAGGTATCGTAACCTCAAGAAACAATCAATTTTTCTTCAACGATTGAAGGTTCCTATCGTTGTGTGTTTGAGAGTTCTAAGGTACCCTTAACCTCAAAAATCAATCAATCAATTTTTCTTCAACGATAGGAAGGTTCCTATCGTAGAGGTTCTAAGGTAGGACCCTTAACCTCAAAATCAATCAATCAATTTTTCTTCAACGATAGGAAGGTTCCTATCGTAGAGGTTCTAAGGTAGGGCCCTTAGCCTCAAAATCAATCAATCAATTTTTCTTCAACGATAGGAAGGTTCCTATCGCAGAGGTTCTAAGGTAGGACCCTTAACCTCAAAATCAATCAATCAATTTTTCTTCAACGATAGGAAGGTTCCTATCGTAGAGGTTCTAAGGTAGGGCCCTTAGCCTCAAAATCAATCAATCAATTTTTCTTCAACGATAGGAAGGTTCCTATCGTAGAGGTTCTAAGGTAGGACCCTTAACCTCAAAATCAATCAATCAATTTTTCTTCAACGATAGGAAGGTTCCTATCGTAGAGGTTCTAAGGTAGGACCCTTAACCTCAAAATCAATCAATCAATTTTTCTTCAACGATAGGAAGGTTCCTATCGTAGAGGTTCTAAGGTAGGATCCTTAACCTCAAAATCAATCAATCAATTTTTCTTCAACGATAGGAAGGTTCCTATCGTAGAGGTTCTAAGGTAGGTTCCTTAACCTCAAAATCAATCAATCAATTTTTCTTCAACGATAGGAAGGTTCCTATCGTAGAGGTTCTAAGGAAGGTTCCTTAACCTCAAAATCAATCAATCAATTTTTCTTCAACGATAGGAAGGTTCCTATCGCAGAGGTTCTAAGGTAGGGGCCCTTAACCTCAAAAATCAATCAATCAATTTTTCTTCAACGATAGGAAGGTTCCTATCGTAGAGGTTCTAAGGTAGGGCCCTTAACCTCAAAATCAATCAATCAATTTTTCTTCAACGATAGGAAGGTTCCTATCGTAGAGGTTCTAAGGTAGGACCCTTAACCTCAAAATCAATCAATCAATTTTTCTTCAACGATAGGAAGGTTCCTATCGTAGAGGTTCTAAGGAAGGTTCCTTAAACCTCAAAATCAATCAATCAATTTTTCTTCAACGATAGGAAGGTTCCTATCGTAGAGGTTCTAAGGAAGGCCCCTTAACCTCAAAATCAATCAATCAATTTTTCTTCAACGATAGGAAGGTTCCTATCATAGAGGTTCTAAGGAAGGTTCCTTAACCTCAAAATCAATCAATCAATTTTTCTTCAACGATAGGAAGGTTCCTATCGTAGAGGTTCTAAGGAAGGTTCCTTAACCTCAAAATCAATCAATCAATTTTTCTTCAACGATAGGAAGGTTCCTATCGTAGAGGTTCTAAGGAAGGTTCCTTAACCTCAAACAAAAATCAATCAATTTTTCTTCAACGATAGGAAGAGTTCCTATCGTAGAGGTTCTAAGGAAGGTTCCTTAACCTTAAAGGAGAAAGGAAGGTTCCTTAACCTCATAGTTTAGGTGGCGAGAAGGTTCTCAGTGCCTAGCTAAAGTCTGACGAATTTAGTAACGACTTTGGATGCGTCATGTCGCATGAGGCATGCAAAGGGGTGCAGCTGTTGATACCCAATTTCATCCGACCATTAAACATTAATTTTAAAAAAAAAATTTAATAAAAAAAAAATTAAGTAAAAAAAATATTTTTATTAGTTAGGGGGGGCAATTTTGTTTTTATAGTGTTAGTTAAAAAATACATATATGTCTGTGTGTGTATTGAAAAAAAATTTATTATTAATTAAAAAAAATTAAATTAAAAAAAAAGGGAAGAAATTTAGTTTAAAAAGAAACCTTCTCTCCTCAGCCCAGACACAGAGGACGGCCCCCTGAGCAGAATTCATTTCTCTCTCTCTCGGATTCTCTCGTCTCTCTCACGCCTGAACCAAAAAAAAAAAAAAAAAAAAAAAAAAAAAAAAAAAAAAAAAAACTCTCTCTCTCTTCTATGTTTCTGTCTCTCCCTCATCTCACGAACTCAGCTCTCCGTCTCAAATTTCCCTCTCTCCGGAACTCATACACAGACATCCCCCCCACCGACGGCTCTTCCTCAGCGCCCGACTACCCTCTTTCTCTCTCGGCTGGCAACTCTCCCTCCTGGCTTTCGCCTTCACCATCTCACTTCTCTCCCTCTCTCTCAGACCCCCCCCCCTTCGCATCTCTCTCGCTTCTGCAGCAGATTTTCTTCAGCTCCAGATCTCTCTAACGCTCCTCTCTCCTCTCTCCCTACTCACTCCAGCTCTCCAATCCTCTGTCTGGTCCGCTCTCCTTTTTCTCGCTTTCCCTTTCTTGCTCCTGGACTATTCCTCCGCGACTCTCTCATCACCGAAAAAAACCAATTATACCTTTCCCTATTGCCTCTTCTCTTTTTTATCTATAACCATGGACCCAAAAGACCAGACCTTGATGATGTTCCTTGTTCTGCTCACGGCTGGCTTTGCAAGTTCAGACATAGCACAGGACAAAGCAGAGTGTTCCAATCAATTGATTGGTCTTGCCGGTTGCCTTCCTTATGTTGGTGGCATTGCCAAAGCTCCCACACTTGATTGTTGTTCTGGCCTCAAACAGGTGCTTGAGAATAGCACAAAGTGCCTCTGTATTCTGATTCAAGACAAAGATGATCCTAGACCTGGGCTCAAGATCAACGCCACACTTGCTGCCACGCTTCCTAGCTCCTGTCGCGCTCCGGTTAACATTTCTAACTGCATCTCGCTTCTGCACTTGGCACCCAACTCAACTGAAGCTAAGATGTTTGTAGGATATGAGAAACTCACGGAGGGAATAGATGCAGGAAAAACACCCCCTGCTGCTAGTGCTAATCGCCAACCCGATATGGGGAACGTCACCGGAGGAATTGGAAGGAGTAAGAAGACCAAAGTGATGAAAATCGACGGCGAGACCATCAAGCTTAAGACCCCAATCCGGGCCTGGGACGTGGTCAAGGATTATCCTGGCCACGTCTTACTGGATTCGGAGTCTGTTAAACAACTCGGAGTCAGAGCTAAGCCGCTGGAACCCCAGCAGGAGCTGAAGCCTAAAAAAGTCTACTTTCTTGTGGACCTGCCAAAATTTCCAGACGAAGCAAAAATGGCTCCGAGAAGGGCGCGATCGGCTGTTCACTTGAGCGCCAAGGACCGGCTGGAGCTGCTGATGCTTTCGCGGAGGTCGGCATCGGACCTTTCGGTGGTCAGGCCGTCCTCGAGCCAGGGTGGGGTCGGGTCAGGCGGTGGCACAGTTCGGGTGAAGATGAGGCTGCCAAGGGCCCAGGTGGGTAAGCTTATGGACGAGGGCAAGGATTGCGCCGAGGTCGCGGAGAAGATAGTTGATCTTTATATGGAAAACGGCGGCGTTTTGCCTGGTCATCTTCACCGTGAAAGCACCAGAGGAGTTTTGAACCAACATGTGCCGGCGTACGCCGTTGCCCCCTTACCGTCGTCATCTCCCGTCGCATTGCCGTCGCCGGAAAAAGAAAAAAAAAAGGTCAAAAAAAAAAAAAAAAGAAAGGGCCGCCAGAATTGAAAATTCTTCTCTTTAGGTATAGCTCTTATTTTAGCCCCTATAATTTTTTATTTCATTCTCCTAAGTCACTAACTTTATTTTTATTTTGCAGATAAGCCATTAACAGCTAACTTTTGGTGTTTATTTTTTATTTTTCTTTTTCTTGTTATTTATTTTTCATGGAAGGTTATATCTCCTACTTTTTTTAAAGTGGATGGCTAAAAGCCCCACTTTCTTTATTTATTTACTTCTCTGCCTTCATTTATTTTTTGCACTTTTATTTTTTTATGTGGATGGTTAAACGCCCCACTTTTCTTTATTTATTTACTTTTATACAATTATTTACTTTACGCACTTTTATTTAATTTTTTTATGGAAGGTTATACCTCTTATTTTTTTAAGTGGATGGCTAAATGCCCCACTTTTTCTTTATTTATTTACTTTTATGCAATTATTTATTTCACGCACTTTTATTTAATTATTTTTATGGAAGGTTATACCTCATATTTTTAAGTGGACGGCTAAATGCCCCACTTTTATTTATTTATTTACTTTTATGCAATTATTTACTCTACGCATTTTTATTTATTTATTTTTTCATAGAAGGTGTAACCTCCTACTTTTTTTATGTGGATGGCTAAACGCCCCACTTTTCTTATTTATTTACTTTTATGCAATTATTTACTTTACGCTTTTTTTTTATGGGAGGTTATACCTCCTATTTTTATGTGGACGGCTAAATGCCCCATATTTCTTTATTTATTTATTTTTTTGCACTTTATTTATTTATTTGTTTTATTTAATTTTTGCACTTTATTTACTTCTTTATTTATTTATTTTTTCTGCACTTTATTTATTTATTTGTTTATTTAATTTCTGTACTTTATTTATTTTGTTATTTATTTATTTATTTATTTATTTTGCACTTTATTTATTTTTTTATTTATTTTCTTTCTGCACTTTATTTATGTATTTTTCTGCACTTTATTTTTTTTACGTGGATTGTTAAAAGCCCAATGTTATTTATTTATATTTTTATTTAATTTCTGTAATTTATTTTTCTTTTATGTGGATGACTAACTTTATTTTATTTATCATTTTTTTTATGTTTGGCCAAAAGCCCTTCTTACTTCCTTATTTTATTATTTTTTTATTCTTATTACAATAAAAGCCCCCATCTTTTTTTATTAATTGGAATAATATACTTTTTTTATTTCCTTTAAATAACAAAATTTAACCTTCATAGTCCTTTTATCAAAAAATAAAAAAAATAAAAAGTCATAACTAGACGATTCAACAAAAAAAATCGTTGGTTTTAAAATAAGTATTTTTAAATCTATGAATTAGATAGTTATTTTTTTTAAATAAAATTCAAAATATTTAATAAAATTAAAAAAAATTAAAATTTTCATTATTTTCCATATCCAAGTGATCCAATAGGACCCGTGATTTGGAAAATATTTTTTTAATAAAAATGAATAATAATCAAGTATCAAGATTACAAAAATCTATATTCGGATAATTTGGCAGAATTAATGATATGGATTAATTTAAATAATCAATAATAATTTAAAAATTAAATTTTATTAAATTCCATATCCAAGTGATCCGATAGGATCCATGATTTGGAAATTTTTTTTAATAAAAATGAATAAATAATCGAGTACCAAGATTTATATTTTTCATTAATTAATAAATTTAAAAATTAAATTTCATTAAATTCCATATCCAAGAGATCCGATAGGATCTGTGATTTTGGAAAATATTTTTTTAATTAAAAAATAATAATAATTAAATTCATTAAAATCCATATTCAAATAATTTGTCAGAATTGATGATATAGATTAATTAAAAATAATTAATAAATTTAAAAATTTATTTTTTCATTAAATTTTATATCTAAGTGATCCGATAGGATCTGTGATTTTGGAAAATATTTTTTAATTAAAAAAGAATAATAATTAAGTGCATTAAAATCCATATTCGGATGATTCGGCAGAATTGATGATATGGATTAATTAAAAATATTCAACAATAAATTAAATTTTATTAATTTCCATATCAAAGTGATTCGATAGGATTTGTGATTTGGAAAATATTTTTTAATAAAAGTGAACAAAAATTAAGTTCATTAAAAATCTATATTCAAATAATTCGCCAGAATTTATGATATGAATTAATTAAAACATTCAATAATAAAATTAAAAATTAAAATTTTTCATTAATTTCCATATCGAAGTGATCCGATAGGATCCGTGATTTGGAAAATATTTTTTTAATAAAAATGAACAAAAATTAAGTTCATTAAAAATCTATATTTAAATAATTCGCCAGAATTAATGATATGAATTAATTAAATCATTCAACAATAAAATTAAAAATTAAAAATTTCATTAATTTCCATATCGAAGTGATCCGATAGGATCCGTGATTTGGAAAATATTTTATAAAAATCAAGTATCAACGATTTAGAATTCCATATCCGGATGATCTGATAAGATTCATGGTTTTGGAATTAAATTTAATAAAATTCATTAAAATTATTCTCAACCAAAAGATTAGTTGAAGAAATAAATAGTTAGGAAAAGATAAAAACTGAACCCATGGTACCAATTTTCGGACGCTTTAATAGAGTTATTTTAGCATAACCGACTCACGATCTTAGAATCTATCGCAGACCATTACAGGTATCCAATCGACCTAGGTAAACTGATTGGTGGCGACTCCATGAATTTTCACATTGCTACAAACTCGTATTACAAATCAAGTGTAGTACATGATTTTTGTCTTCTTCATGAGCTGAATAAGAACATATTACTTAAAATTCCTTTTGTAATTACATTATAAAGCTGGTTAGTTTACTTGCATTTTTCTATTTATCATTTTGTTTAATGAAAGGTTTGGATTCTTGCTTGCTCCTTTATTCTGGTAAAGAAGACAACCGTTTTTATTTAGGCCAATTGCCAATCACTCACTTTGTATATCAATGGCACCAAAACTTTGTTTAAACTAGTTTGACCAATTGTTAAGTGGTAATTCATTGCAGTGTTAGGCCTGTCCGATATAGCTTGTTCTACTAATCTTAGAGCAAAAACATTTTTTGTTATCCCCATTGCTGGTGTGCATTTTTTTTCCCTGTGATGTTTCCTTTTCAATTTGGTCTCTTTCTTGGTTTGGGTTTTATGTGACATCGCCGTTGTCATGATTGCCTACAATCGTATTATATACTTGCTTTCAATTAAAAAACATACTTGAATACCGATGAAAAATTCATGAAGGTAATGCAAATTATGGTCAATTGTGGTATTCCACATTTTGATCCGAGTTGGGATTATGAAGCACAACCATGTTGGGTGTGACTTCTAAAATGGGCAGAGCTGGCAACTGACCACATCCTCTGGTTCTTTATAGAGGTAAAAAATTATGGGCAGTACTTAGATGGAACCTTAAGCACGCATGGGTGGTGAGTTGTCTGCTATCAAGTGGTGAAATAATGTGCTACCTATGGTATAAAAGTATCTTCAACAGCTTCCCCATAATTTATGTAAAATGGGGAAGCAAAATCCAAAATCTCCATAATTTTTTTGCTCCAACTCCAACAACTTTCCTATTTTGTAAAATCTTTAATTTATTACACAATAACTAAACATTATGCATTTAAAGCAAATTTTCATTGATATATAAAAAATCCAATTAATAAACTCAAAAATAAAAATTACTAAGCAAATAAGAAGCAATAATTTTATCAGGGACCAAAAATTGCATTAATTGACTTAGGATTCACAATTGCAATTCAACAAAGAAAAATAGCACCAAAACATATGTAAAACAAATCAACTATAGATATGTAGACTATTGGAGGAGCAACAACTGCAAATATGCAGAAACCAATATACAACTACAAGTATATGCAAATGCACATAAAAGGGTTAGGCCTCCATATCAATATCACTTAAGCATTAAAACTGCATCTAAAAGAGAGGATGGAAAATGGGTGTTACCAAATAGAAAAGGAAAAACTACCTAAATTTCAAAGCACTTTTAATCTTTTGTAGTTGACTTTTGTGCAAGGCATCATGACGCTAAGACTCAACCACAGACAAGACAAAACAATTTAGATTGGTTTTATGTAGCACAAGCATAGAATCAAACTCATAATAATAGAAAGAGCAAGGTTTATGTAACTTATGGAGAACAACACTTGGAAATTTGTATAAGTAATTTCAAATGCAGGTAGAGATATAATGATCAAAGATCAACGTCATTACATTACCCTATGTGCCACAATCATAACTATAAACAAGAAAACATGTAGCATTAAAATAATTATTGTTATTTATCTCTAAATTTACACAAGGCTTATTTTTCTTAATGATGAGAAAGAAGTTTGGCCAATTCATCCATGCTCACAACACCATCCTCATTTGTGTCACCAGCTCAAGAAAGCTCATTTTTTCTATGGAGCCAATGTAAACACAATGGTAAGAAAAAATTACTGATGAGATCATTTTCGAATATCTAACACTAAAGAAACAAGGAAAAAAAATGTAGCAACTTAACCATTTCAATCCCTTTTCTTTAGGGCCGTATATAGTCAAGCATGGTTATAAGTTTGCATGCAAGAAATAAGAAGTTTTCAACTCAGCAATTATAAGTGTCAATGAGCAATTCAAAAGTGCAGTAATTCACTAGTAAACCTTATAAGTAGCATGCAATTAGTTCCAAGAGAAGTAAACACCAACTAAACCACATAAAATAATCAATAATCTCTACTTGTAGCATCGGCAACATGAGTCATACAATTCTTTTGCTAAATTACAAAAGGCAACCACTCAAACACATAAGAAAATGAAATTTCATAAAAAATTGCAAGATAGGAAAAAGGCCTCCAAAATTCTCATAAATTAGAACAACAATTTATAGAAGGATCTTAGGCGTTCCATACCAATTAAAGGTTAAAATATAAACCTTATCTTATTTTGATAGGAGTTCCAAAACTGAAATTCACTAATGTCTAGAACCTAGCTCGAATTCAACCCATTCCCTTGCTATCTGTGCTAAATTTCTAAATGAAACTAAGGTAATTAGAAATGGTACCAAGGGCCTGATTTAATTGGCTCATTAGAACTAAGTTCTTTACCATGCAAACTAGTAACAACACCTATTGATTTGTTGATAAGTGAAACAAATAAACAACTCAAATATTGCACATAACATCCATGAAAGAAAAGCAAGAATGAGCAACAGGAAAGGATGAATCATAGGGGTGAGGAAGGCATGCACTTGAGGCAGATAGTGGACAATCGACACCGCTGAGAGAAAAGTAATGAAGGCAAAAATGAAGATGGAGGAGATGGAAATCAAAAGGGCAAAAACGCGGACAAATAATGAAAGGGAAAAGAATTGGAATTGAAAGGGAGCTATGGTGCTTGTGCTTGTGATGCAAGAGAGAACAACAGGAGAGGATGAGTCATAAGAGTGAGGGCATGTACCTGGGAAAATGCTAGACAAAGGATAACAAGCAATCATAGTGAAGAGAAAAGCAACCAAGTTAAAGGCGGAATTGGGTGAGAGGGATTGAAAGAAAAAATAGTGAAGTCAATACATTTGTGGTGTGAGCGAGTGACTGAATTGAAATTAAAGGAATTGGAATTCAAGGATTGCTTCTGGTGTGTGTGAGATGATGGAAGACAGTGGAGAATCAAAGGAGTTGATACGCTTCCAACCCGTTTGAGAGAGTGGACAATGTGAAAATTTATTGTTTTTTCGTTCACCAAATTTTTTTGCATTTCTACAGGAATAGGGATTGAACTCTTTTTTTTTGTCCCATTCCCTATTTTAGAGAATGATAAAGGGAAATTGTTGGAGTGTAAAAAGTCCAAACATTCTCTTAAATAAAGAAAAATTTCAAAATGGGGAAACTATTGGTGATGCTCTAACAAGCAACTGAAAAACCTAAGTTTCTAGCTTTCTCGTGCATACTTGCTATTCCTGGAAGACATAGGCTGTGCCCACAGATGGTAGTGGGATCCAAACAGCAAAACTGTTCAAGTGTCCGATGAGTGGTGGGCCTACCAAACACATGTATGCATATGTCCCATATTACCACTCTTGTTTTAGTGTATCATTCTTTCTTTATGTAATGATCATGTAAAAACACAGGGAAAGCAAAACCTGCTTCAATTAAGGAACAAGAAGGTACCCAACATGGAAATTATGCTCATATTTTTTCGAGAAGGGAGTTATAATGTAATGCCTGCAAATTCCTAAGTGATTTAAGGCTCGGGCTATAAAGAGAATTTTTTTCCCAATTTGGGAATTGAGCTCACTAAGTGGGAGACACTAAATTAAGTGGGACTGGGGAGTATGATGAGTGTTGGACACTCTCAAAATTTAATCTTGGCTTAGGCCAAGCAAAATGATGAAAATATAAGGTGAGGGACTTAATTGGACAAAGGGGACTTTTGGTGGTTGGGCTCAATTGCCCAAATACAAGGAATTGAGGGACTAAGGGGGGGATTAGCCAATTTTAAAGGCATTGGATACCATGGCTGCCACCTCCCTCCATTTCCCATTATTTTATTCCACCTCCCATCCAACTCATCACTTAGGATTCCTTCCTCCACCTACTTGTCCCCCACTTTTGACAAATTCACCAAACTTTCGCCAAAGTCTTCCAATTTGTCTCCCATTTTGTCTCCCACTCACCCCATGTGAATCACATGATTTCCCTCACTCTCCCCTCTATATGGACGACCATTACATGCCCAAAAACACTCTAATTACTTCATTTAACTCTTCTCCATCTCTCTCTACAATCTCTCACTAAAACTCTTTCATTTTCTCTCTCAAATTTTGCCTTAAAATCTAAAACACTCTTCCAAACTTCTTCTTCCTTCTAAACTCTGCCAAGAATCATTCTTGAGCATTCTTGAGATTTTACCAAGTGTTCTTAGTGTTTACAAACTCTTAAGAACACCTCGAACAAGAATCAAGAAGCATATCAAAGAAAGGAGACATTTTTGGAAGTCATCAACCGGGAAAAGTTTCGGCCAAGTCCTGTTCTTGGCATTCTTATGTTTGAAACTTGTGTTCTTAATACACATAAGTTTCTAAGGCCTTGCAAGGCAAGGAATCAAGTGGTGGATTCAAGAAAAGACGAGCGGGAGCTCTAAGGAAATCAAGCTGAAGGATTCGGCCATACCTCATTTGGTTGAGGTATTGTGTGTTCTACCAAGTGTTCTTGGTATTTCCTATGTTTCCAAGTTATGTCAAGCAAGAATATGGCTTACTAACTTTATGCCCTTGTAGGATCATAAGCTAGAACACAAGTTCCAGTTACAACAAGCAAGGAAAAACAAATAGCCAAGCTTCTAAAGCTTTCGGGCAACAAAAGTTGCTAACGGTTTTGGTAAGGATTCTTATACTCTTTGAGTATTCGAGCCCTTGGGTGATGGATATTGGATGCCATGTGATCCTAAGAAGGCTATAGATGGCTATGTTTTGTTGCTTAGGCAACTCCGTGCTAGCTAGCTCCGTGTAAGCATTACGGCTAGGAATTGAGTCGGCCAACTCAATTCCCAAGCATAAAGAGCTCAGATTTTAAAAAAATGGATTAATAAAATGGTTAACCTAAGAAATGAGAAATATAGATCATGCTTGCTCTGCCCTTCAAGGGGATAAGGTGTTAAGTGGTGTATGTGTTGTATGCTTCTATGTTTGGTTGTGCATGCTAACCCTCGAATATTATTATTATTGTTATCTGCATGTACCTGTATCATCTTTGTCTTAGTGTTTTCTTTACAGGAGCATGGAATATTTGTTGCCATGTTATTCTTGGCTATGTTAGGCTTTGGAAGCCATATGTTAGGCTCTGGGAGCCATCCAGAATCCTTACTGAGTTTTACTCACCCACCCTTTCTACTTCATGTAGGAAAAGTAGTACTTAAAAGGCACTAAGGTCAAGAGTATTTTATACTCTTTCTGTGGTAAAGGTATTATGCATATGTGTGGTATTTGCTCAATATTCTAAGTATACTAAGTGTTATTGGTTGCTTGTGTAACAAGCTAATAAGTGTGGACTTTATGTGCAGGACTTGGAGTCTAGATTGTGGGAACAATGTCTCTAAGGTGGAAATGTGTTCTATGTGCGATTTTCCATGTATAATCATGTGCTATGTATTTTGGTTTGTCTTAAAAAAAACAAAATTTGTGTTTTTAAGTGTTTATGGACCCTTTATGGTACTTAAGTAAAATGGCATGCTAAATTTAGTTCTAAGTATATTCAGCCATGTAGTATGTCTATGGTATATATATGAACTCTTGGACATTCTGGTTGATAGTAATCTTTGGGCCGAAGTAAAAAGTTGATAGATTTGCATGATTATGTTTCCTAAAAACATGTTGAAATATGGAATCATGAATGTCTCGGCCTTATATGTATGTTTAAAGATGAAAATTAAGTAATCATGAACTAGAAAGGAAATGCATGCCTATAACGAGCTAAAATGGTAACCAATGAAATTAAAGACATGTATGTGTTTATGTGCAATAGTGGGTTACCAAGACAGATATGAGTAGGCAAGAAGTATGCATCATAAACAAGTTTCTTTTTCAAAACTTGAATATGGTGTTTTGGTTGCCATACATGTACTTAGCCATGTTGAATAACGAGCTTGAAATGAACACGCAAGTTCCACATAAGTACTAGCTTGTTTCTGATAGCACAATATAAACCTTTAAATAAATTCTTAATGAGCTAGTACTAGTAATGTCCTGGGAACATGCC